>JAPJBO010001215.1:0-59296 GCA_030068145.1 Diplonema papillatum | reverse complement strand
TGGTTCAGGTGCAGAAGAGGAGGTTTCCACTTCACTACGTGAGCTCGTCCTTGCGTTCGTCGTAGCTCGGGTTCCGCTGTCAAGGATCCCGACCCTCATCAAGGAAACCACGCACATCATCTGGGGACGCGGGCGACTTGCCTAGCCGCAACAAGGCCGTGCTCACGCTATCCTTTACTTACTTCGACTCAGTCGAAGCAGTATGGAGGAGGCATGCCGCTTGTCATCGTGAAGACGAACGACGCGGTGGTACGCCATATCGAGCGCACCTCGAAGTACTTCACGGAGCTAAATGATAAGTTGCTTGAACTTGGCTTCCAAGTCTGCGACGAGGCTTTTATGCCACGATTGAAGAAGGTAGTGACCGCCCGAGCGATGTTCGGTGTGTGCACCGACCTCTACAGTGCACAGTTCGTTGATGAGGTCATCATGGAGCCTGTCCACAGACAGCATCTCGCCGACAGCAGCATGCTAGACCAGCTGTCCTCCGACCAGCTCCCGCTGAAAGTGTGATTCCGCTGGCATACCAGTTCATAGCTGGCAATGATCCCTTCGCGCACTGGTTTACCCAAACCACCGGACTTTCGCCGGCTGGCATGTTCTGGGTTCCCAAGAAGTCCGGCCGCTTTTGTTCGTTGACAGCCGGTGCGTACAGCCTGACACACACGGTTCAGGGCAAGATCGTGGCCGGTTGGTTGCAACTGTATTTGGAACAGCGCGATAATGTGCTCTACTCGAGTGCTCCCGGTGCGAAGACTAAAGTGCCGAACAAGTGGCACAAGCTATTCATCGCCCTTGGCAACCCCAGCTTCTGCGACAAGCTCCGCATGCTGCGCAGGGTGTTCACAGCATTGACCTATCCTCTCAGCCAGCTTCTCTGGCAATTATCTGAGCTGGGGTCGGTCAAGGAGGCTTGGATCGGAATCATCGCGTGTCTATGTCACAACCTGACCAACCCGCCTCTCCGTGCTCTTGCCTTCGAAGGGAGAAAAGATTTGTTCGGCTGCAGCGTGCCCGATAACCTGAAGCTGGTTGAAGGCAGTTCCCCGCCCACAACACTCAAGTTTGGGCATCTTGCCGCCGATGGTAACAAGCTTGGTCGAGATCGCGAATGCGGGCCGACCTCGTATGCCGATCAACTGAAGGCCGCCGTCAAGTCCCTCTCCAGCAACCCGTTGCCGAACGAGCTCGAACTGGAAGATCCAGGGACGGAGGAGGGAGTGCGTTTCGACGAGGTAATCGTAAAGCACATCCGCTCGTTCAAGTGCTTGGAGGTGGAAAAGTACGTCAACGCAGTCAGCGACGCCCACGCCCCTCCAGGCTGCAATGCCAACATGACCGAGAAACCTGTCGGCATTGCCAAAGCAGTGATCGAGGATTGTCGTGGCGTCGGGGTAACTGACGATGTACTCCGCGCAGTTGCCATGTTCCGTTCAGGGAACCTTCCAGCAGTGTCATCCGAACTGCTCGGAAATGAGAAAGTCCTTGCCTATTGCAAGGAAACTTACCTGAACTGGGAGACCACTGTCTCAAGGTCGCATCGGCTCGCTGACGAGTACGAAGAGAACACGCTTCGTAAGCAGGCAGCAGGAGAAGCACTCGTCAAGAAACGAAACAAAAAGGTCCTCGCAGAGGACGAAGCTCGTGCTGCCATCAAAGAGCTGTCCACATCCGATATGGTCGACAACAACTCACGAGCATGTCTCGAGGACCAATGCCGGAAGCGGGGCCTCGGTAGAACGGGGAAGATGAGAGAGCTTCTCGAAAGCATTATTGCATTCGACAAAGCGGATTTCGCGATACCTGCTGACTATCCCCGCAGGGGTAAAGCAGCCCAGGCGTGTGCCGAACCCCCGGAGCCAAATCAACAACAGATGCCTTCTGTCCGATCGACGAAGAAGACAGACAGGATATTCACAAATGAAGGGGGAGAACACCGATGAGTACCGTGAGTCATCTACTGCCAAAAAACTTATGGTGTGCCGGACATGCTTTGGCTCTGGGTTCGGACTCGTTCGCTGGCCGGAACTTGCAGTCAACGTGAAGCCTGCCCAACACAAACTCTCTCGTCGCTTCGGGTGAGACCTCTTTCTGCACCAGTCTCATGGCTGCGCACAAAACAAACTACAATACCCACAAATATAGTACATTATGTCATCGAATATCACCCAGTGGTCTATCACAGTCTATCACAGTCTACCACAGTCTATCACAGTCTATCACAGTCTATCACAGTCTATCACAGTCTATCACAGTCTATCACAGTCTATCACAGTCTATCACAGTCTATCACAGTCTATCACAGTCTATCACAGTCTATCACAGTCTATCACAGTCTATCACAGTCTATTACAGGCCATCAGGATGGGGTGGACCGGCTCAGAGATGGCACCCACATTTCCAACTCGTCCCTCTCGGAAAAGGTCAGTCGATGACCGTATGCAGGCGGGTGGGAGAACCTGGGATTGCGAAGGCGCGATTACCCCACACAAGGAGGGCTCTCATCTCTCTGTCGCGTCCCAGCCGCCATAGCCATCTTATCCTCGGCCAAGCATCAGTTCCTTCTCCTGTATCCCTGCCTTCAGCGTGGCCATCGTGACTCTCATTTTGGTTATTAACCTTACTCCTCGCTCGGGTTGCCGTCTTCGCCGTAACCGCCTCTGGTGGAACCGTTCCTGCTCTCCTTGCCACAGCTGATCCTGTCATTACCTGTCGAACGGTAACTCCCAGTCTGTCCTTCCTTCTCATCCTATACCTTCCTCTGCGGGGTCATAGCCAACGACAGGGCCGCTCTGCGCAAGGTGGAGCCGTGATAGTGCAGGGCCGGCTGAAGGGAAAGTGGTCGTTACAAAGCAAAACCCCCCGATACTCCCCCATGTTTTTGTCAGGACCAGATGGAAATAAAGGGGGGGGGTCGAATAATAACAGTTATTTGACACACGTCTGGTTGTCTAAAAACGGTGTAATGCCCTTATATCCCGGTCAAAACAAATTTGTGCCCTTATATCCCGGTTCTGAAATTTTGGGTCCAAAATTTGGGTCCAAAATTTGGGTCCAGAATTTGGGTCCAAAATTTGGGTCCAAAGGTTGGGTCCAGAATTTGGGTCCAAAATTTGGGTTCAAAATTTGGGTCCAGAATTTGGGTCCAAAATTTGGGTTCAGAATCTGGGCCCAAAATTTGGGTCCAGAATTTGGGTCCAAATATTGGGTCCAAATATTGGGTCCAAATATTGGGTCCAAATATTGGGTCCAAATATTGGGTCCAAATATTGGGTCCAAATATTGGGTCCAAATATTGGGTCCAAATATTGGGTCCAAATATTGGGTCCAAATATTGGGTCCAAATATTGGGTCCAAATATTGGGTCCAAATATTGGGTCCAAAAAATATTGGGTCCAAATATTGGGTCCAAATATTGGGTCCAAATATTGGGTCCTCACGCAAGAATGGCTTATTCCTTCCTGAAGTGTCTTTGAACTGTCTTTGTGCCCACAGGGCACAGAAGGCACGCGGTGGCTATCGGGAAACTGCGTCGCGCACTCAGACAGAATTGACAGCATGTACTTGGAACCCTTTCTCACGGTCAGTAATCTGGACAACCATTACGCTGGACGAATATCAGGAATCGACGAATATCTTCGGGCTGTTTCAAAATTCTTCTCGAAAATACAGGGTCAAAAGGGCCTTCCCCCCCCCAAAAAAAAGACTCCAGATACGCAAACTCTTTCGAACGCTGCACACGGGTATCCTTCAAGTGACCTCTAACTATCTGTTGCATACGCGTATCCGGATCTGAAAGCTGAAGACTTTGTAACACTTTACCGCGACCGAAGTCGCGAACCGGGTTCAGCTTGCACTGCAAAAGCAGCATAATTGTGTCTTGCGCACGAGCGCGGAAATCCGCCACCCACCATTCGGTTAGATATTGCAAGAACACAATTGCGAAGCTTACTACAAACGGATAGTGTTACAAAGGCGAACGAATCATGCGAGAACCTATGGAGGGGCCCCTCGACAGCTTTCAGAACACGGCATAGTAAGTCAAGAGACGGATAAGCGTGCGCACATTCTACTCCCGTTTGATCTGCATTTTCCACCTTTCCCCCTTTCTTTGATCTGCTGGGTGTATTTGCGGGACTACTGCAAACGTATCGAATGAAAGCTAGAAAGTACAAACTAAGACCAGTTCCAGTTTGCTCTGGGGGCAGGTTTGCTGTCACCTGGGGGGTTTTCTAAAGCCAGGTACCCCGGCTTCAGTTCGGCTGCATCAGTGTTGGCTTTCGACATACTTCTGTGTGGGTTCGGTGGACCGCCCAAGACTGTCCAAAAACCCGACCAAACTTTGACCCAATTTTTGAACTGGACCAAAATTCTGACAAAGAATTGACCAAATTCGAACTTTTTTCGAACTTTTATCGAACTGTTTTCGAACTTTCTTCGATTTTTTTTCGAATTTTTTGGCCCCAGTATCCTGGGTCCAAAACAAATTTGGTGCCCTTATATCCCGGTTCAAAACAAATTTGGTGCCCTTATATCCCGGTTCGGGATATAAGGGCACATATTTGTTTTGAACCGGGATATAAGGGCACCAAATTTGTTTTGAACCGGGATATAAGGGCACATATTTGTTAGGGGCGGGATATAAGGGAAATTTACCTCTAAAAACACTACCACTATTATGATCCTGCTACTGTTCGGCTACCCGGAACTTTTTTTATTATTCCACAAATCGAATAATAGCACAGTGTTATTAATCGACCCCCCCCCTTTACCAAATTTCTGCATCTGTTTCTCGTTCATGTGCTGTTGCGGCCACATGTTCTGTTTGCATTGGACGATGCTGATTCTGACTTCGCTACACAACAACACACAGGTGAAGCACTTCCTGGGAGTGATCCAGAAGAAGCACAACAAGGACCTTTCGAAGAACCTGCGCGCCTTGGCACGATTGAGGAAGGCTTGCGAAGCGGCGAAGCGTCAGTTGTCGTCGCAGCCGGAGGCTCGTGTGGAAGTTGAAGGTCTTGACGAGGGGCTGGACTTCTCGGAGAAGATCACGCGAGCGAAGTTCGAGGAGCTGAACATGGACCTGTTCAAGGGAACGCTGAACCCTGTGAAGGCGGTGCTGGACGACGCGAAGCTGAAGAAGTCGGAGATTGACGAGATTGTGTTGGTGGGCGGGTCGACTCGGATCCCGAAGATCCAGAACCTGATCAAGGACTTCTTCAACGGGAAGGAGCCGAACAAGGGAATCAACCCTGACGAGTCTGTGGCGTACGGTGCGGCAGTGCAGGGAGCGGTGCTGAGCGGGGAGAGCGAGCTTCAGAACAAGGTGCTGCTGGTGGACGTGATCCCGCTGTCGATGGGGATTGAGACTGTGGGAGGAGTGATGACGAAGCTGATCGACCGAAACACGCCGATCCCGACGAAGAAGGCACAGGTGTTCTCGACGCACCAAGACAACCAGCCGGGAGTGAACATCCAGGTGTTTGAGGGAGAACGTGCGATGACGAAGGACAACCGTCTGCTGGGACGGTTCGAACTGTCGGGAATCCCGCCGGCGCCGAGAGGTGTGCCGCAGATCGAAGTGTCGTTCGACGTGGACGAGAACGGGATCTTGTTGGTGGGGGCGGAGGACAAGGGGTCTGGCAACAAAGAATCGATCACGATCACGAACGACAAGGGCAGGCTGAGCGAGGAGGAGATCGAGCGAATGGTGCGTGAGGCGGAGGAGTTCGAAGAGGACGACAAGAAGCTGAAGGAGAAGGTCGACGCGAAGAACAGCCTCGAGTCGACGGCGTACAGCCTGAAGAACCAGATCAACGACGACGACAAGCTCGGCGGCAAGCTCGACGACGACGACAAGACGGCCGTCGAAGAAGCTGTCAAGGAGACGTTGGACTGGCTTGACGAGAACCCGTCGGCTGACAAGGAGGAGTACGACGAGCAGCTTCAGAAGCTTCAGTCCGTCACCAACCCCATCATCTCCAAGGTCTACCAGCAGGCCGGCGCCGGCGGTGGCGGCGACGACGCCGAGGCAGGCGGTGAAGACGAGGACGAGCTCTGATCATATATCTGTCCTTCCTTGCCTCTACTGCATCCATCTGATAGCATGATAAAGTTTGTATTTGACTCACAATGAGACGATCTAGCGATAAGATGAGTCAGCCTGAGTGAAGTGTTTCATTGTGACGATGACAACACTAAACCGGCTGCATTTGAACCTTTTCCACGCTTCTCCTCGCAAACGAGGAGAAACGACTACCAAGAAATATAGGTACACCGCTACTCGCGTCTCAGCTGCAAGTGCTTGGAGTGAGAAAAGGCGAACTTACGAAAGCGCCGTCAAGGTGCTTCCGGTTTCAGCTTCTTGATCAACTGACGATGGTCTTTTTTACCCACTAGGTAAATCCCTTTCCTGTTTTACTGTTTACCAAGTAGGCCAATCCCTCTCCTGTTTACTTCGATAGTTAGTTTGCCCAACGGATAGAGACCCCCTGCATTGAACACAATGCTTGACGACGAACACGCAGATTCACCGACAGCCCCCTATCTTCTGCTTGTCGTGTTGTAGATTCTTTCGGAACTCCTCTTATCCGCACCTCGAGCATCGAAATTCTTTACTTTTCATTTGTTCCTGACTCACGAGAAGTGACGCGGAACACATCAGGCGGAGGCTTTCCGCATGAAGACTGAGCCGCCTCAGTTGTCAAGGTCCAAGGTTTCAAGACGGTTCCGCCCGTGCAGGGTTGACAATAACCTGGTCCTTGACCTTGCCCGTCAAGAAGTCCGATAGGTTACTCTTGCCCTGTACAGGTTAGAGGGGCCCCCAAACGGCGCGGGACATCGCATTGCAACGTGGGCTGCTTACCTGGCTGCCGTGCAGGTGAAAGAGGGGCTTGGGGATGCACCCCTGCGCACAGTACGGTACACCAGGTGTTTACGGGTACGGGTAAAGGGAGGACGCCTTCGGCTTGTCGAAGAGCATTTGCAAGAACGTACTCCGCCTATTGAAGCACGCCTCGTTTTCCACGTTGCTGGACATATACATCGACCAAAATGCCTCTTCGACAGTTTCTCGTGGGACATATCCATTCCAAGCACGTTCTTGCAATCCCCACCTTCGTGCACTGCAGAGGTTGTACAGAGGGGCCAACTAGAAGCAGGCAGGCGATGCTCTTCTTTTTCACCACGAACAAACAACAGGTTCTATATTCCTACTTGTTATCAAAAAGGAAAGAGAGAAGCGCCTGCTTGTTCGACCATGATGCGAGCCAGCCTGTATGTGTGCCTTGCGGCACTGGCCATGACTGCGCGTGCAGACAAAGAAGGCGGCGGCAGCAAGGTTGAAGGCCCCGTGATTGGTATCGACTTGGGTACCACGTACTCTGTGGTCGGCGTGTGGCAGAACGGACAAGTCGAGATCATCGCCAACGAGATGGGTAACCGTATCACGCCGTCCGTTGTTGCGTTCACCGAGACGGAGCGACTGATCGGCGACGGTGCTAAGAACCAAATGACACTGAACCCCGAGAACACCGTCTACACCATCAAGCGTCTCATCGGCCGCAAGTACACTGACAAGGTATGTTCTTCCATCCCCCCCTTTTTTCCTTCGTCGGATGGTTCGTTTGTAACGCCATACCTGAAGCAGCGCCTTGACGCAACGAATTGACACGCGCAAGGAGTGTATTGAGGTACCAAAGTACTCGAGACGGCTCAATTTTATACTCGTTTCTCTTCCTCCCTGTCCGGTGAAACGATTTCTCTTGCAACACAGTCCGTCCAAAGCGACAAGAAGCTGCTGTCGTACAACATTGTGTCTGGTCCGGACAGCAAGCCTTTGGTTCAAGTGATGTACAAAGGCGAGAAGAAGACGTACACCTCTGAGGAAGTGTCAGCGATGGTGCTCGGGAAGATGAAGGACATCGCCGAAGAGTTCCTGGGCAAGAACGTGAAGAACGCCGTGGTGACGGTGCCTGCGTACTTCAACGACGCTCAGCGTCAGTCGACTAAGGATGCCGGCACGATCGCTGGATTGAACGTGGTGCGTATCATCAACGAGCCGACGGCGGCTGCCATTGCTTACGGACTTGACAAGAAGGCCCAAGGCGAGAAGAACATCTTGGTGTTCGACTTGGGTGGTGGTACGTTCGATGTCTCGCTTCTGCAGATCGACGACGGGTTCTTTGAGGTTGTTGCCACCAACGGTGACACGCACTTGGGTGGTGAGGACTTCGACAACAGAATGGTATGCTTACAGCGGCAGCTTATCTTCTAAAAAACAAACAGAAACAATTTGCGCCCGTAACAGCTGGAACGATGCCGTGCCTGAATATCCGCACGACGTACCCTTTGTTCAGTGGGAGTTGAGATTCTCCGTCAAGATGCTAGCCGCCGCCATAGGGCGGGCTATTGCCACAAGAGCCCGCGAAACAACGTGTCAACACACGCCTGCCAGGCGGTCGCGGCCGCCAGTCAGAACGCCCCCGGCTGCGCCACCATCGGTGCAACAATCATCTTTGACAGGGCCACGGCTCGCTCCGCGCCCACGGCGCAACGACTTACGCCCGCCGTAGTAGTACGGGATAGTAGTGGGGCGACCGGATACTCCTCGGAGAGATGGTCCCTGCATTCTAACTCGTCTCTCTCTCTTTTCTATTACTCCGTGCCGTAATGAGATACGAGCCTGCAATAAAGCCGCCGGAACATTACAGTTTCGGGCACGTAAGGGGTATTGCTGGCGGCGCGTGAGCCGGAAACTCCCAGCGCTGAAGCCGCACCTTTCCAGCGCCTTGTTGGTGCCTCTAAGGCCGCGTTGCCAGCGAAAGGGTGAGCCCTTCCTCCGCGGTATTGAACTCGAACAGCCAGCCAGGTGTCCCTCATCACGTCAGGTCGTGGGCTCAAGCATCCTGTCATCATTTTTCGCTCGTTCTCCTGGCGACCGTAGTTCTCCGTCGCGAACAGGTCCAGGATCTCACCTGAAGGGCATTGACCCCATAGGAGCCTTGATGTGGGTCAACTTCTCTGAAGGGACTGGCCCTTAGGAGCCGTGATGTGGGTCAACTTTTCTGAAGGGACAGCTTTGAGAAGACTCTTTCTCCCCAGTGGGATAGCCATCGTAGGCTACGATGAGTTTGTCCACGGCCCTACATGACAGCTCGGGAAACAGCATCGACGGGTCATCCCTCTTCCGCTTGGTTGCGACCCGTCGGTGGGTACAGCGAACTTGGAACTGTTGGAGATGCCTCGGCTCCCACTCGTCGAATTCTGACTTCGTACACCTGGTTCGTCAAAAAGGTGCGTCACACTTCGGATTTCGGAGAGATGGCACCCACATTTCCAACTCGTCCCTCTCGGAAAAGGTCAGTCGATGACCGTATGCAGGCGGGTGGGAGAACCTGGGATTGCGAAGGCGCGATTACCCCACACAAGGAGGGCTCTCATCTCTCTGTCGCGTCCCAGCCGCCATAGCCATCTTATTTTCGGCCAAGCATCAGTTCCTCCTCCTGTATCCCTGCCTTCAGCGTGGCCATCGTGACTCTCATTTTGGTTATCAACCTTACTCCTCGCTCGGGTTGCCGTCTTCGCCGTAACCGCCTCTGGTGGAACCGTTCCTGCTCTCCTTGCCACAGCTGATCCTGTCATTACCTGTCGAACGGTAACTCCCAGTCTGTCCTTCCTTCTCATCCTATACCTTCCTCTGCGGGGTCATAGCCAACGACAGGGCCGCTCTGCGCAAGGTGGAGCCGTGATAGTGCAGGGCCGGCTGAAGGGAAAGTGGTCGTTACAAAGCAAAACCCCCCGATACTCCCCCATGTTTTTGTCAGGACCAGATGGAATTAAAGGGGGGGGGTCGAATAATAACAGTTATTTGACACACGTCTGTTGTCTAAAAACGGTGTAATGCCCTTATATCCCGGTCAAAACAAATTTGTGCCCTTATATCCCGGTTCTGAAATTTTGGGTCCAAAATTTGGGTCCAAAATTTGGGTCCAAAATTTGGGTCCAAAATTTGGGTCCAAAATTTGGGTCCAAAATTTGGGTCCAAAATATGGGTCCAAAATTTGGGTCCAGAATTTGGGTCCAAAATTTGGGTCCAGAATTTGGGTCCAAAATTTGGGTTCAAAATTTGGGTCCAGAATTTGGGTCCAAATATTGGGTCCAAATATTGGGTCCAAAAAATACTGGGTCCAAATATTGGGTCCAAATATTGGGTTCTCACGCAAGAATGGCTTATTCCTTCCTGAAGTGTCTTTGAACTGTCTTTGTGCCCACAGGGCACAGAAGGCACGCGGTGGCTATCGGGAAACTGCGTCGCGCACTCAGACAGAATTGACAGCATGTACTTGGAACCCTTTCTCACGGTCAGTAATCTGGACAACCATTACGCTGGACGAATATCAGGAATCGACGAATATCTTCGGGCTGTTTCAAAATTCTTCTCGAAAATACAGGGTCAAAAGGGCCTTCCCCCCCCCAAAAAAAAGACTCCAGATACGCAAACTCTTTCGAACGCTGCACACGGGTATCCTTCAAGTGACCTCTAACTATCTGTTGCATACGCGTATCCGGATCTGAAAGCTGAAGACTTTGTAACACTTTACCGCGACCGAAGTCGCGAACCGGGTTCAGCTTGCACTGCAAAAGCAGCATAATTGTGTCTTGCGCACGAGCGCGGAAATCCGCCACCCACCATTCGGTTAGATATTGCAAGAACACAATTGCGAAGCTTACTACAAACGGATAGTGTTACAAAGGCGAACGAATCATGCGAGAACCTATGGAGGGGCCCCTCGACAGCTTTCAGAACACGGCATAGTAAGTCAAGAGACGGATAAGCGTGCGCACATTCTACTCCCGTTTGATCTGCATTTTCCACCTTTCCCCCTTTCTTTGATCTGCTGGGTGTATTTGCGGGACTACTGCAAACGTATCGAATGAAAGCTAGAAAGTACAAACTAAGACCAGTTCCAGTTTGCTCTGGGGGCAGGTTTGCTGTCACCTGGGGGGTTTTCTAAAGCCAGGTACCCCGGCTTAAGTTCGGCTGCATCAGTGTTGGCTTTCGACATACTTCTGTGTGGGTTCGGTGGACCGCCCAAGACTGTCCAAAAACCCGACCAAATTTTGACCCAATTTTTGAACTGGACCAAAATTCTGACAAAGAATTGACCAAATTCGAACTTTTTTCGAACTTTTTTCGAACTTTTTTCGAACTTTTTTCGAACTTTTTTCGAACTTTTTTCGAACTTTTTTCGAACTTTTTTCGAACTTTTTTCGAACTTTTTTCGAACTTTTTTCGAACTTTTTTCGAACTTTTTTCGAACTTTTTTCGAACTTTTTTCGAACTTTTTTCGAACTTTTTCCGAACTTTTTTCGAACTTTTTTCGAACTTTTTTCGAACTTTTTTCGAACTTTTTTCGAACTTTTATCGAACTTTTATCGAACTGTTTTCGAACTTTTTTGTTCTGCTTGCATTGGACGATGCTGATTCTGACTTCGCTACACAACAACACACAGGTGAAGCACTTCCTGGGAGTGATCCAGAAGAAGCACAACAAGGACCTTTCGAAGAACCTGCGCGCCTTGGCACGATTGAGGAAGGCTTGCGAAGCGGCGAAGCGTCAGTTGTCGTCGCAGCCGGAGGCTCGTGTGGAAGTTGAAGGTCTTGACGAGGGGCTGGACTTCTCGGAGAAGATCACGCGAGCGAAGTTCGAGGAGCTGAACATGGACCTGTTCAAGGGAACGCTGAACCCTGTGAAGGCGGTGCTGGACGACGCGAAGCTGAAGAAGTCGGAGATTGACGAGATTGTGTTGGTGGGCGGGTCGACTCGGATCCCGAAGATCCAGAACCTGATCAAGGACTTCTTCAACGGGAAGGAGCCGAACAAGGGAATCAACCCTGACGAGTCTGTGGCGTACGGTGCGGCAGTGCAGGGAGCGGTGCTGAGCGGGGAGAGCGAGCTTCAGAACAAGGTGCTGCTGGTGGACGTGATCCCGCTGTCGATGGGGATTGAGACTGTGGGAGGAGTGATGACGAAGCTGATCGACCGAAACACGCCGATCCCGACGAAGAAGGCACAGGTGTTCTCGACGCACCAAGACAACCAGCCGGGAGTGAACATCCAGGTGTTTGAGGGAGAACGTGCGATGACGAAGGACAACCGTCTGCTGGGACGGTTCGAACTGTCGGGAATCCCGCCGGCGCCGAGAGGTGTGCCGCAGATCGAAGTGTCGTTCGACGTGGACGAGAACGGGATCTTGTTGGTGGGGGCGGAGGACAAGGGGTCTGGCAACAAAGAATCGATCACGATCACGAACGACAAGGGCAGGCTGAGCGAGGAGGAGATCGAGCGAATGGTGCGTGAGGCGGAGGAGTTCGAAGAGGACGACAAGAAGCTGAAGGAGAAGGTCGACGCGAAGAACAGCCTCGAGTCGACGGCGTACAGCCTGAAGAACCAGATCAACGACGACGACAAGCTCGGCGGCAAGCTCGACGACGACGACAAGACGGCCGTCGAAGAAGCTGTCAAGGAGACGTTGGACTGGCTTGACGAGAACCCGTCGGCTGACAAGGAGGAGTACGACGAGCAGCTTCAGAAGCTTCAGTCCGTCACCAACCCCATCATCTCCAAGGTCTACCAGCAGGCCGGCGCCGGCGGTGGCGGCGACGACGCCGAGGCAGGCGGTGAAGACGAGGACGAGCTCTGATCATATATCTGTCCTTCCTTGCCTCTACTGCATCCATCTGATAGCATGATAAAGTTTGTATTTGACTCACAATGAGACGATCTAGCGATAAGATGAGTCAGCCTGAGTGAAGTGTTTCATTGTGACGATGACAACACTAAACCGGCTGCATTTGAACCTTTTCCACGCTTCTCCTCGCAAACGAGGAGAAACGACTACCAAGAAATATAGGTACACCGCTACTCGCGTCTCAGCTGCAAGTGCTTGGAGTGAGAAAAGGCGAACTTACGAAAGCGCCGTCAAGGTGCTTCCGGTTTCAGCTTCTTGATCAACTGACGATGGTCTTCTTTACCCACTAGGTAAATCCCTTTCCTGTTTTACTCCCTCTCCTGTTTACTTCGATAGTTAGTTTGCCCAACGGATAGAGACCCCCTGCATTGAACACAATGCTTGACGACGAACACGCAGATTCACCGACAGCCCCCTATCTTCTGCTTGTCGTGTTGTAGGTTCTTTCGGAACTCCTCTTATCCGCACCTCGAGCATCGAAATTCTTTACTTTTCATTTGTTCCTGACTCACGAGAAGTGACGCGGAACACATCAGGCGGAGGCTTTCCGCATGAAGACTGAGCCGCCTCAGTTGTCAAGGTCCAAGGTTTCAAGACGGTTCCGCCCGTGCAGGGTTGACAATAACCTGGTCCTTGACCTTGCCCGTCAAGAAGTCCGATAGGTTACTCTTGCCCTGTACAGGTTAGAGGGGCCCCCAAACGGCGCGGGACATCGCATTGCAACGTGGGCTGCTTACCTGGCTGCCGTGCAGGTGAAAGAGGGGCTTGGGGATGCACCCCTGCGCACAGTACGGTACACCAGGTGTTTACGGGTACGGGTAAAGGGAGGACGCCTTCGGCTTGTCGAAGAGCATTTGCAAGAACGTACTCCGCCTATTGAAGCACGCCTCGTTTTCCACGTTGCTGGACATATACATCGACCAAAATGCCTCTTCGACAGTTTCTCGTGGGACATATCCATTCCAAGCACGTTCTTGCAATCCCCACCTTCGTGCACTGCAGAGGTTGTACAGAGGGGCCAACTAGAAGCAGGCAGGCGATGCTCTTCTTTTTCACCACGAACAAACAACAGGTTCTATATTCCTACTTGTTATCAAAAAGGAAAGAGAGAAGCGCCTGCTTGTTCGACCATGATGCGAGCCAGCCTGTATGTGTGCCTTGCGGCACTGGCCATGACTGCGCGTGCAGACCAAGAAGGCGGCGGCAGCAAGGTTGAAGGCCCCGTGATTGGTATCGACTTGGGTACCACGTACTCTGTGGTCGGCGTGTGGCAGAACGGACAAGTCGAGATCATCGCCAACGAGATGGGTAACCGTATCACGCCGTCTGTCGTTGCGTTCACCGAGACGGAGCGACTGATCGGCGACGGTGCTAAGAACCAAATGACACTGAACCCCGAGAACACCGTCTACACCATCAAGCGTCTCATCGGCCGCAAGTACACTGACAAGGTATGTTCTTCCATCCCCCCCTTTTTTCCTTCGTCGGATGGTTCGTTTGTAACGCCATACCTGAAGCAGCGCCTTGACGCAACGAATTGACACGCGCAAGGAGTGTATTGAGGTACCAAAGTACTCGAGACGGCTCAATTTTATACTCGTTTCTCTTCCTCCCTGTCCGGTGAAACGATTTCTCTTGCAACACAGTCCGTCCAAAGCGACAAGAAGCTGCTGTCGTACAACATTGTGTCTGGTCCGGACAGCAAGCCTTTGGTTCAAGTGATGTACAAAGGCGAGAAGAAGACGTACACCTCTGAGGAAGTGTCAGCGATGGTGCTCGGGAAGATGAAGGACATCGCCGAAGAGTTCCTGGGCAAGAACGTGAAGAACGCCGTGGTGACGGTGCCTGCGTACTTCAACGACGCTCAGCGTCAGTCGACTAAGGATGCCGGCACGATCGCTGGATTGAACGTGGTGCGTATCATCAACGAGCCGACGGCGGCTGCCATTGCTTACGGACTTGACAAGAAGGCCCAAGGCGAGAAGAACATCTTGGTGTTCGACTTGGGTGGTGGTACGTTCGATGTCTCGCTTCTGCAGATCGACGACGGGTTCTTCGAGGTTGTTGCCACCAACGGTGACACACACTTGGGTGGTGAGGACTTCGACAACAGAATGGTATGCTTACAGTCGCTGCTTATCTTTTCTATTACTCCGTGCCGTACTGGAACACGAGCCTGCAAAAAGTAAAGCCGCCAGAAATTACTGGTTGCTCCGGCGGAGCAACCAGTAATGAGTGCAATAAGTTGTTGGTCACGAGCTTTTGTGTTCCATCTACGCAAACCAGCTCATGGCTGGCGATGCAGTCCTTGACTTCTTTGCAGAGAACGCAGAGCAGGTACTTGTCATCGACGCGTTCTAATGGCACAAATTTTGTGTGAAGCTCCCACGGAGATTTTGTCTGCTGTTTGTAAATAACAGTCCACTTTGCAAGTTGCAAAGCGACGCCTTTGAGCTGGACGGGTATGTCTTCTGGGAGTTCGGAGACGCTTTCAATCAGGGAGCACGATTCTTTTTACCGACTTCGATGGCCCTCGCCGTGAGCTGTCTGAAAAGAGAATTGGAAGTCGAAGGCCCAACCACGTCGGGAACCTTGTCATCTGTTAGATGTGCGACACCTTTGATGAGCATGCGTCCGAAGACGGTGTGGATTCCAACCAAGCAGCGACTAGCGGACACCTGAGACAGGGCACACAGCCCTCCCGTTTCCGACAGAGAGGAAACGAATGCTTCGTAAAGAGAGAAGTTTTGGACGTTACCCCGGACGCTATCCGCCCTTACACGTGCAAGGGCGGCTAGCGTGCGAGAAGGTGGACCTCAACACACAACCGCCATTTGATTTGGGTGGTTAGCCGTGCCACAAATGGGGATACATACCCGGCTGGCAGCATGTGTGGCCCACTCCGAGCTCGACAACTGGGTCTCGACGGAGGCGTGGCGCATCATCAGGGCGCACCTCGGCGAACGTTGGCAACCACGGTACCTCCAAAGCGACAACCAAAAGAGCTGGGTACAAAAACTGCGGGGCCCACGGGAGTCAGGCGACCAGGCGGTGCCCGGATGGCGTTCATCAAGGAACACTCCCGTGGAGTTGATTGATTGTGAGGGCGGATTGATTGATTGGTTGTGAAGCGGCCCTGCTCGCGCCCAACGAGCGAGCATCGGAATTGCGGTGCTGCAGCGGACCGTCTACTACTACGTCTCCCCTCGGGGCGGTACACCGAAAAAAGAGGGGCACCAGCAACGGGTCCGCGTCGTTGACGGAAGACAGCGCCGCCAACTTGCGCTGGTCGCGCTTGCGCCGGCGGAGGACCGCGGGGGGAATGCGCCTCTTCCGTCCGCGACCACCGCCACCGGAACCCGAGGAACGTCCGCCGTCCAACCACACCTTGGCCACCGCTCTGTCCAGGGGTCCTCGCTTTCCAGCTGCATGTGCATCCGGAACTCTTCGCGCGAGAACCCCCCCTGCGCACACGAAAAAAATTCTATGCGGGTTTCTTCGGGCGGTTGTGTGCTTACAGAAAAAAGAGGTGCCAAGGTGTGACTGTCATTCTTTGAACGGGTTGGCCGACAAGTTGGTAGCTGCGTTGGTTGGCACAACGGATCGGCTGTCCTGGGTGCAGCTGCACGCAGCAACTTAGACGTTGACCTCCTGACCTGCGAGTTTTATTTTAGCAGACGTTGGCCATTTGCCGAGAAAGAACACTGAGAGAAATAATTGGGCTGTCCACATCAGAGGAAACTACTATCGAAGACAACAATGTCGCCCTGGCAGCGAGAGGCACCAACAAGGCGCTGGAAAAGGTGCGACGTCGGCGCCGGGAGGTTCCGGCTCACGCACCTCCGATGAGTTTCTCGCAAAGGGAAAGGGTCCGTGCGGCTCTGTTGGAAACGTCGGCGGCGGCGGGGGCGTGGACGAGCGCTCTTCGGATGGCTAATTTGCTGGCGATCGAAGTTCGCAAGTCGTTGTACTCGAGCACAATAGTGAATCGCTGGTACACGTCGAAGGAGGCGAAGCTGAGTAGCGATGCCACCAGAGAGCCTGCATGCTCCCCCCCCTTGCTGGTCCGCGTTCGCATCGAAGCCGGAATCCAAATAGCGTAAAAAAGAGAATCTATCAAGTCGAGGTGAAGAGGCAAAAGCATGACACATCGCGTGCGAAGAGGTAGCCGCGACGTTGGCGATGCAGAATATCGCCACAGGTTCTTTGCATTCTGACCCAAACCACTACCACCGAATACGCCGATGCTCAAGGACATGATGCTTTTCTGACGTCTCGGCGATTTTCTGGCACGCTCGATGTTTTGGGTTTGTTTACCACGATCCCCGTGGCGGCGTTTCCGGGGTTTCGCACGCCGCATTTTTGGGTATCATAGTTTGAAGTCCCCGTATTGCGAGGGCGCCGTCGACGGTGGTTTGCTGAAGCGAGTGCTCGCCGTTCATGACGACGTTGCTCTCGGCAGTCTCGATGTGACCCAGCTCGCTGCTGACAGGAAAGAATTTCTGCTGTTGCTTAGAAGGCAGGTGTCACGGTGCACGATGACAAGCTTGCCGATCTCCAGTGAGGAGGTTTTCGATGGGGTTCTGCTGAACCTGCAGCGGAAGACTGTGTGCGTAGATCCTGAGTGAACCGGTCCCTCTCAGACTCTGACGTGCCGTAGTGCTGCTCATCATATTGGTCATTCAGCAGAGCTTAGAAGCCAGTCAGCAGTGCTGCGAACGGAACATCAACACGCAGAGCCGAGTTGGCAGCCCGCAGTGCTACCATCGCAAGCAGCCCGCTGTGCTGCTGACCGCTATGGGGGGGATGATCCAGCGTAGCACAGGCTCGACACAAGCGTGTGTCCCGAAAGCACCACCCCCGACGCCTGTCCGCCGACACATCGAAGGCCCAATTTTTTAGACCGTTTCTTCATTTCTTCTGTTGTTTGGCCCTCCTGCGGAAGGCCCAAGCAAGCGAGCTCATGTAACTCACTCCAAAGCTCAGTTTGGAGCCGGTGCGTGCGTTTGAAAGAATTCCACTGCAAAAAAAATGACACCCCACCCCGTAGTTCCCCCGCAGTTCACCTTGGCTATACCGACCACACCAGCTACTCTCGGTTTGTGCTATTTCAGAAAGAAATGTCGGAAGTTGTTTTTTGTCGCGCCGGAAAACGGCTGTCGCTGAACACAGGGCACACTGATTCCGGTTGGAGCTTTCGTGGATATGAATGCCTTCCGTTATTGATCCGGCCGCCGTCCGTTGTCTGCCGGAAACACAGGGCAGAGCCGTCGGCATGCTCGCGCCTCAAGTCCGCAGTCGGCGGGAGGTGACCAGCTGCCAGGCGACACATGAGGCCGCTTTATTCCCTTTTCCGCTTACAAACGCGGGTCCACTGGCTCCTCGGGTAACCCCTGCTGACCACGGGACAACGAGCCTGCAGGGGTTCCATATGCCATAATAGGGGCTGCACTCTCATGCCCCTACCGGGTGGCCTAGTGCAGCCCCTAGTCGGCCGCTTCCTTCAGCAGCTGTCGATCAGGGTTCATCAGCTGTCCGCTATTACCACGTGCGGCCCAGCTACTCACGCATACGCATGAATCTGACTTCGCTACACAACAACACACAGGTGAAGCACTTCCTGGGAGTGATCCAGAAGAAGCACAACAAGGACCTTTCGAAGAACCTGCGCGCCTTGGCACGATTGAGGAAGGCTTGCGAAGCGGCGAAGCGTCAGTTGTCGTCGCAGCCGGAGGCTCGTGTGGAAGTTGAAGGTCTTGACGAGGGGCTGGACTTCTCGGAGAAGATCACGCGAGCGAAGTTCGAGGAGCTGAACATGGACCTGTTCAAGGGAACGCTGAACCCTGTGAAGGCGGTGCTGGACGACGCGAAGCTGAAGAAGTCGGAGATTGACGAGATTGTGTTGGTGGGCGGGTCGACTCGGATCCCGAAGATCCAGAACCTGATCAAGGACTTCTTCAACGGGAAGGAGCCGAACAAGGGAATCAACCCTGACGAGTCTGTGGCGTACGGTGCGGCAGTGCAGGGAGCGGTGCTGAGCGGGGAGAGCGAGCTTCAGAACAAGGTGCTGCTGGTGGACGTGATCCCGCTGTCGATGGGGATTGAGACTGTGGGAGGAGTGATGACGAAGCTGATCGACCGAAACACGCCGATCCCGACGAAGAAGGCACAGGTGTTCTCGACGCACCAAGACAACCAGCCGGGAGTGAACATCCAGGTGTTTGAGGGAGAACGTGCGATGACGAAGGACAACCGTCTGCTGGGACGGTTCGAACTGTCGGGAATCCCGCCGGCGCCGAGAGGTGTGCCGCAGATCGAAGTGTCGTTCGACGTGGACGAGAACGGGATCTTGTTGGTGGGGGCGGAGGACAAGGGGTCTGGCAACAAAGAATCGATCACGATCACGAACGACAAGGGCAGGCTGAGCGAGGAGGAGATCAAGCGAATGGTGCGTGAGGCGGAGGAGTTCGAAGAGGACGACAAGAAGCTGAAGGAGAAGGTCGACGCGAAGAACAGCCTCGAGTCGACGGCGTACAGCCTGAAGAACCAGATCAACGACGACGACAAGCTCGGCGGCAAGCTCGACGACGACGACAAGACGGCCGTCGAAGAAGCTGTCAAGGAGACGTTGGACTGGCTTGACGAGAACCCGTCGGCTGACAAGGAGGAGTACGACGAGCAGCTTCAGAAGCTTCAGTCCGTCACCAACCCCATCATCTCCAAGGTCTACCAGCAGGCCGGCGCCGGCGGTGGCGGCGACGACGCCGAGGCAGGCGGTGAAGACGAGGACGAGCTCTGATCATATATCTGTCCTTCCTTGCCTCTACTGCATCCATCTGATAACATGATAAAATTTGTATTTGCCTCACAATGAGACGATCTAGCGATAAGATGAGTCAGCCTGAGTGAAGTGTTTCATTGTGACGATGACAACACTAAACCGGCTGCATTTGAACCTTTTCCACGCTTCTCCTCGCAAACGAGGAGAAACGACTACCAGAAATATAGGTACACTGCTACTCGCGTCTCAGCTGCAAGTGCTTGGAATGAGAAAAAGCGAACTTACGAAAGCGCCGTCAAGGTGCTTCCGGTTTCAGCTTCTTGATCAACTGACGATGGTCTTCTTTACCCACTAGGTAAATCCCTTTCCTGTTTTACTGTTTACCAAGTAGGCCAATCCCTCTCCTGTTTACTTCGATAGTTAGTTTGCCCAACGGATAGACCCCCTGCATTGAACACAATGCTTGACGACGAACACGCAGATTCACAGACAGCCTCCTATCTAATTTTGCTTGTCGTCTTGTAGGTTCTTTCGGAAGTTCTTCCTTTGTTTTTTCCGCACCTTGAGCATCGAAATTCTTTACTCTTCATTTGTTCCAGACTCACGAGGAGAGATGCGACACATCAGACGTGCAGGCTTTCCACATGAGTCCAACTAGAGGCTGTGCCGCCTCGTAGAGGTCCACCGTGACACGATTCCTCCCGTGCAGGGTTGGGGGTGACAATAACTTGGCCGCCCTCGGGGGCTTTCCCGGGTTCTTCTTCTGCTGGTGGAGTCAAGTCTTGCACGCCTTGAGAATACATGTGAACAATCCGGGATTTTCCCTGTTCTTGTTCTGCTGGTAGAGTGAAGTCTTTTAGGAGTTGAGAATAAACCCGCCCTCGGGGGCTTTCCCGGGTTCTTCTTCTGCTGGTGGAGTCAAGTCTTGCACGCCTTGAGAATAAATCTGAACAATCCGGGATTTTCCCTGTTCTTGTTCTGTTGGTAGAGTGAAGTCTTTTAGGAGTTGAGAATAAACCCGCCCTCGGGGGCTTGCCCGGGTTCTTCTTCTGCTGGTGGACTCAAGTCTCGGCCTTGCCGTCAGGAAGTACGGTGGTTGACTCCTCTGTATACGGTGTACGACGAGGGGCCGATGAACGGCGCGGGACATCGCATTGCAATGTTGTTGGCTGCTGTTCGGGTTACAAGAGGCCCCGGCGCACAGTACACCGGCCGTTGACGGGCGCTGGTAGTAACGTACACGCCTTCAGCTTGTTGAAGATGCGTTGGCGAGAACGTATTCTGCCAGTTGAAAGTGCCTATCGCCGTGGGTGGAGACACCTTAGGCTATCTCCGTGTTGCGGCACCCTGCATTTTTGTGCTCGCAAATCCGTTGGAATCGTGGAATGAATACTCCAAGGATGCTTTGGTATTCCTGCGGTGTCCTTCTATCTGTCCCACACCGCATCAGGTAGAAAAATGCTGAGCACAAGACTTGCTGTGACACCGACCACCGTAGCAGGGTGTCAGCCCGTTTCTCTGCCTGCGTACCCACCGCAGACTGCCGCAGACTGACCTATCCATCAGCCGGCTGATGGATGGATGGATCTTAACAAGATGCCTGGGGGGGTGTGACGGGAAGAAAAGGTCTTGACACGGCAGACGTACCCAAGTCAATCAGAACCTCGGCCAACCTCCACTACTGGGCCTTCTTAAAACCGCGAAGTGGTCCACCTACCCCTGCGTAGATGCCGTTTTCCGGTTAAGGTTGCATGTCGCCGGTAGCCTCCTGTGCACTGCACAGAGACGCCCCCTATCCCAGAATCAAGCAATTCCCACTTCCTCGTCCCTTGCCCGGCGGGGTCCGGCCTCCGAACCTCGAAGCCGGACTTAAAAAGCGGGTGGCACACACCCAGCTTGACTCGTGCGCACCCTCTTTATTTAACTCCAGCGCCCGAGCTCGGCTTCCCGCCGTGTGTATCTCTGCGTAGATGCTGCTTTTAGGTTTAGGTTGCCAGTCTGCGGGCACTTTTGTGCCTTCTTTACGTAGGGACTCCCGTCTCACACTGTCCCCTTCCCGGATCCGGTGTTGTACTGTGTGTCCAGTAGTACTGCGCGTTCTAGTTTGCACCACGGTACCAGTGGTTCAATGCAGAGAGAATGTTCAGCAGGCACTGCCCGACTCGTCTACTCCCGTTGGGGTTGGCGTACACCCCGCTTGAGGCCCTGGAGTCCAAATCTTGTAGCCACATGCAACGTGTGAGGAAACTGAACCGGCCGAGTAGGACCCGCAAATGATCATCATCATTTGCGGGTCCGCCCCGCCGCAAGTTAGGCTGATGTATGCTCCTTGTCACCATGAACAAACAACAGGTTCAAAATTCCTATCTGTTATCAAAAAGAAAGAGAGAGGCACCTGCTCGCTTGACCATGATGCGAGCCAGCTTGTATGTGTGCCTTGCGGCACTGGCCATGACTGCGCGTGCAGACGAAGAAGGCGGCGGCAGAAAGGTTGAAGGCCCTGTCATTGGTATCGACTTGGGTACCACGTACTCTGTGGTCGGCGTGTGGCAGAACGGACAAGTCGAGATCATCGCCAACGAGATGGGTAACCGTATCACGCCGTCTGTTGTTGCGTTCACTGAGACCGAGCGACTGATCGGTGACGGTGCTAAGAACCAAATGACGCAGAACCCCGAGAACACCGTCTACACCATCAAGCGTCTCATCGGCCGCAAGTACACTGACAAGGTATGCTTTAAGCTCTTCCATGTGAGGACGTCAGTGAGAGAGTGCAGTGTGGTTCAACTCGTCAGAAATCCAACTCGTCAGAAATCCAGGTCGCTAGTGCCGGATTCCTTACGAAACAATGCTCAGATCATTGAAAGCCTTTTTTGGGGCGTACGGTGGGAAATGTCCCAGAGGTTGTGCGGTTATACAATCAGGATGCTTTGAATATTTTTTGGACAAAACTTCTCTTGCACACAGTCCGTCCAAAGTGACAAGAAGCTCCTGTCGTACAACATTGTGTCTGGTCCGGACAGCAAGCCTTTGGTTCAAGTGATGTACAAAGGCGAGAAGAAGACGTACACCTCTGAGGAAGTGTCAGCGATGGTGCTCGGGAAGATGAAGGACATCGCCGAAGAGTTCCTGGGCAAGAACGTGAAGAACGCCGTGGTGACGGTGCCTGCGTACTTCAACGACGCTCAGCGTCAGTCGACTAAGGATGCCGGCACGATCTCTGGATTGAACGTGGTGCGTATCATCAACGAGCCGACGGCGGCTGCCATCGCTTACGGACTTGACAAGAAGGCCCAAGGCGAGAAGAACATCTTGGTGTTCGACTTGGGTGGTGGTACGTTCGATGTCTCGCTTCTGCAGATCGACGACGGGTTCTTCGAGGTTGTTGCCACCAACGGTGACACGCACTTGGGTGGTGAGGACTTCGACAACAGAATGGTATGCTCACAGCCTATCTTTTCTATACACGTGCACATTTGTGTCTCCATCATTTACAAGACGCTGTTCTGCTTAGCTCGCGGATCCTTCCTCAAAGAATAAAACAAAACCACGCATTTCTTTCTTATCGATTTCTAGTTGTTGTGCTATATATCGGCCACGTGTTCCGAGACTTTTATTCGTATTGGATAATCGTCATGGATTGGACGAAAGGATGCTGAAGTTGCTACAAGATGCTGCCTAAGTCCCTGCTACAACAACAGGTGAAGCACTTCCTGGGAGTGATCCAGAAGAAGCACAACAAGGACCTTTCGAAGAACCTGCGCGCCTTGGCACGATTGAGGAAGGCTTGCGAAGCGGCGAAGCGTCAGTTGTCGTCGCAGCCGGAGGCTCGTGTGGAAGTTGAAGGTCTTGACGAGGGGCTGGACTTCTCGGAGAAGATCACGCGAGCGAAGTTCGAGGAGCTGAACATGGACCTGTTCAAGGGAACGCTGAACCCTGTGAAGGCGGTGCTGGACGACGCGAAGCTGAAGAAGTCGGAGATTGACGAGATTGTGTTGGTGGGCGGGTCGACTCGGATCCCGAAGATCCAGAACCTGATCAAGGACTTCTTCAACGGGAAGGAGCCGAACAAGGGAATCAACCCTGACGAGTCTGTGGCGTACGGTGCGGCAGTGCAGGGAGCGGTGCTGAGCGGGGAGAGCGAGCTTCAGAACAAGGTGCTGCTGGTGGACGTGATCCCGCTGTCGATGGGGATTGAGACTGTGGGAGGAGTGATGACGAAGCTGATCGACCGAAACACGCCGATCCCGACGAAGAAGGCACAGGTGTTCTCGACGCACCAAGACAACCAGCCGGGAGTGAACATCCAGGTGTTTGAGGGAGAACGTGCGATGACGAAGGACAACCGTCTGCTGGGACGGTTCGAACTGTCGGGAATCCCGCCGGCGCCGAGAGGTGTGCCGCAGATCGAAGTGTCGTTCGACGTGGACGAGAACGGGATCTTGTTGGTGGGGGCGGAGGACAAGGGGTCTGGCAACAAAGAATCGATCACGATCACGAACGACAAGGGCAGGCTGAGCGAGGAGGAGATCGAGCGAATGGTGCGTGAGGCGGAGGAGTTCGAAGAGGACGACAAGAAGCTGAAGGAGAAGGTCGACGCGAAGAACAGCCTCGAGTCGACGGCGTACAGCCTGAAGAACCAGATCAACGACGACGACAAGCTCGGCGGCAAGCTCGACGACGACGACAAGACGGCCGTCGAAGAAGCTGTCAAGGAGACGTTGGACTGGCTTGACGAGAACCCGTCGGCTGACAAGGAGGAGTACGACGAGCAGCTTCAGAAGCTTCAGTCCGTCACCAACCCCATCATCTCCAAGGTCTACCAGCAGGCCGGCGCCGGCGGTGGCGGCGACGACGCCGAGGCAGGCGGTGAAGACGAGGACGAGCTCTGATCATATATCTGTCCTTCCTTGCCTCTACTGCATCCATCTGATAACATGATAAAATTTGTATTTGCCTCACAATGAGACGATCTAGCGATAAGATGAGTCAGCCTGAGTGAAGTGTTTCATTGTGACGATGACAACACTAAACCGGCTGCATTTGAACCTTTTCCACGCTTCTCCTCGCAAACGAGGAGAAACGACTACCAGAAATATAGGTACACTGCTACTCGCGTCTCAGCTGCAAGTGCTTGGAATGAGAAAAAGCGAACTTACGAAAGCGCCGTCAAGGTGCTTCCGGTTTCAGCTTCTTGATCAACTGACGATGGTCTTCTTTACCCACTAGGTAAATCCCTTTCCTGTTTTACTGTTTACCAAGTAGGCCAATCCCTCTCCTGTTTACTTCGATAGTTAGTTTGCCCAACGGATAGACCCCCTGCATTGAACACAATGCTTGACGACGAACACGCAGATTCACAGACAGCCTCCTATCTAATTTTGCTTGTCGTCTTGTAGGTTCTTTCGGAAGTTCTTCCTTTGTTTTTTCCGCACCTTGAGCATCGAAATTCTTTACTCTTCATTTGTTCCAGACTCACGAGGAGAGATGCGACACATCAGACGTGCAGGCTTTCCACATGAGTCCAACTAGAGGCTGTGCCGCCTCGTAGAGGTCCACCGTGACACGATTCCTCCCGTGCAGGGTTGGGGGTGACAATAACTTGGCCGCCCTCGGGGGCTTTCCCGGGTTCTTCTTCTGCTGGTGGAGTCAAGTCTTGCACGCCTTGAGAATACATGTGAACAATCCGGGATTTTCCCTGTTCTTGTTCTGCTGGTAGAGTGAAGTCTTTTAGGAGTTGAGAATAAACCCGCCCTCGGGGGCTTTCCCGGGTTCTTCTTCTGCTGGTGGAGTCAAGTCTTGCACGCCTTGAGAATAAATCTGAACAATCCGGGATTTTCCCTGTTCTTGTTCTGTTGGTAGAGTGAAGTCTTTTAGGAGTTGAGAATAAACCCGCCCTCGGGGGCTTGCCCGGGTTCTTCTTCTGCTGGTGGACTCAAGTCTCGGCCTTGCCGTCAGGAAGTACGGTGGTTGACTCCTCTGTATACGGTGTACGACGAGGGGCCGATGAACGGCGCGGGACATCGCATTGCAATGTTGTTGGCTGCTGTTCGGGTTACAAGAGGCCCCGGCGCACAGTACACCGGCCGTTGACGGGCGCTGGTAGTAACGTACACGCCTTCAGCTTGTTGAAGATGCGTTGGCGAGAACGTATTCTGCCAGTTGAAAGTGCCTATCGCCGTGGGTGGAGACACCTTAGGCTATCTCCGTGTTGCGGCACCCTGCATTTTTGTGCTCGCAAATCCGTTGGAATCGTGGAATGAATACTCCAAGGATGCTTTGGTATTCCTGCGGTGTCCTTCTATCTGTCCCACACCGCATCAGGTAGAAAAATGCTGAGCACAAGACTTGCTGTGACACCGACCACCGTAGCAGGGTGTCAGCCCGTTTCTCTGCCTGCGTACCCACCGCAGACTGCCGCAGACTGACCTATCCATCAGCCGGCTGATGGATGGATGGATCTTAACAAGATGCCTGGGGGGGTGTGACGGGAAGAAAAGGTCTTGACACGACAGACGTACCCAAGACAATCAGAACCTCGGCCAACCTCCACTACTGGGCCTTCTTAAAACCGCGAAGTGGTCCACCTACCCCTGCGTAGATGCCGTTTTCCGGTTAAGGTTGCATGTCGCCGGTAGCCTCCTGTGCACTGCACAGAGACGCCCCCTATCCCAGAATCAAGCAATTCCCACTTCCTCGTCCCTTGCCCGGCGGGGTCCGGCCTCCGAACCTCGAAGCCGGACTTAAAAAGCGGGTGGCACACACCCAGCTTGACTCGTGCGCACCCTCTTTATTTAACTCCAGCGCCCGAGCTCGGCTTCCCGCCGTGTGTATCTCTGCGTAGATGCTGCTTTTAGGTTTAGGTTGCCAGTCTGCGGGCACTTTTGTGCCTTCTTTACGTAGGGACTCCCGTCTCACACTGTCCCCTTCCCGGATCCGGTGTTGTACTGTGTGTCCAGTAGTACTGCGCGTTCTAGTTTGCACCACGGTACCAGTGGTTCAATGCAGAGAGAATGTTCAGCAGGCACTGCCCGACTCGTCTACTCCCGTTGGGGTTGGCGTACACCCCGCTTGAGGCCCTGGAGTCCAAATCTTGTAGCCACATGCAACGTGTGAG
Source organism: Diplonema papillatum (assembly GCA_030068145.1). NCBI lineage: Eukaryota > Euglenozoa > Diplonemea > Diplonemida > Diplonemidae > Diplonema > Diplonema papillatum. The sequence goes on along the minus strand of JAPJBO010001215.1, from coordinate 32,642 downwards.
GAAACTGAACCGGCCGAGTAGGACCCGCAAATGATCATCATCATTTGCGGGTCCGCCCCGCCGCAAGTTAGGCTGATGTATGCTCCTTGTCACCATGAACAAACAACAGGTTCAAAAATCCTATCTGTTATCAAAAAGAAAGAGAGAGGCACCTGCTCGCTTGACCATGATGCGAGCCAGCTTGTATGTGTGCCTTGCGGCACTGGCCATGACTGCGCGTGCAGACGAAGAAGGCGGCGGCAGAAAGGTTGAAGGCCCTGTCATTGGTATCGACTTGGGTACCACGTACTCTGTGGTCGGCGTGTGGCAGAACGGACAAGTCGAGATCATCGCCAACGAGATGGGTAACCGTATCACGCCGTCTGTTGTTGCGTTCACTGAGACCGAGCGACTGATCGGTGACGGTGCTAAGAACCAAATGACGCAGAACCCCGAGAACACCGTCTACACCATCAAGCGTCTCATCGGCCGCAAGTACACTGACAAGGTATGCTTTAAGCTCTTCAATGTGAGGACGTCAGTGAGAGCGTGCAGTGTGGTTCAACTCGTCAGAAATCCAACTCGTCAGAAATCCAGGTCGCTAGTGCCGGATTCCTTACGAAACAATGCTCAGATCATTGAAAGCCTTCTTTGGGGCGTACGGTGGGAAATGTCCCAGAGGTTGTGCGGTTATACAATCAGGATGCTTTGAATATTTTTTGGACAAAACTTCTCTTGCACACAGTCCGTCCAAAGTGACAAGAAGCTCCTGTCGTACAACATTGTGTCTGGTCCGGACAGCAAGCCTTTGGTTCAAGTGATGTACAAAGGCGAGAAGAAGACGTACACCTCTGAGGAAGTGTCAGCGATGGTGCTCGGGAAGATGAAGGACATCGCCGAAGAGTTCCTGGGCAAGAACGTGAAGAACGCCGTGGTGACGGTGCCTGCGTACTTCAACGACGCTCAGCGTCAGTCGACTAAGGATGCCGGCACGATCTCTGGATTGAACGTGGTGCGTATCATCAACGAGCCGACGGCGGCTGCCATCGCTTACGGACTTGACAAGAAGGCCCAAGGCGAGAAGAACATCTTGGTGTTCGACTTGGGTGGTGGTACGTTCGATGTCTCGCTTCTGCAGATCGACGACGGGTTCTTCGAGGTTGTTGCCACCAACGGTGACACGCACTTGGGTGGTGAGGACTTCGACAACAGAATGGTATGCTCACAGCCTATCTTTTCTATACACGTGCACATTTGTGTCTCCATCATTTACAAGACGCTGTTCTGCTTAGCTCGCGGATCCTTCCTCAAAGAATAAAACAAAACCACGCATTTCTTTCTTATCGATTTCTAGTTGTTGTGCTATATATCGGCCACGTGTTCCGAGACTTTTATTCGTATTGGATAATCGTCATGGATTGGACGAAAGGATGCTGAAGTTGCTACAAGATGCTGCCTAAGTCCCTGCTACAACAACAGGTGAAGCACTTCCTGGGAGTGATCCAGAAGAAGCACAACAAGGACCTTTCGAAGAACCTGCGCGCCTTGGCACGATTGAGGAAGGCTTGCGAAGCGGCGAAGCGTCAGTTGTCGTCGCAGCCGGAGGCTCGTGTGGAAGTTGAAGGTCTTGACGAGGGGCTGGACTTCTCGGAGAAGATCATGCGAGCGAAGTTCGAGGAGCTGAACATGGACCTGTTCAAGGGAACGCTGAACCCTGTGAAGGCGGTGCTGGACGACGCGAAGCTGAAGAAGTCGGAGATTGACGAGATTGTGTTGGTGGGCGGGTCGACTCGGATCCCGAAGATCCAGAACCTGATCAAGGACTTCTTCAACGGGAAGGAGCCGAACAAGGGAATCAACCCTGACGAGTCTGTGGCGTACGGTGCGGCAGTGCAGGGAGCGGTGCTGAGCGGGGAGAGCGAGCTTCAGAACAAGGTGCTGCTGGTGGACGTGATCCCGCTGTCGATGGGGATTGAGACTGTGGGAGGAGTGATGACGAAGCTGATCGACCGAAACACGCCGATCCCGACGAAGAAGGCACAGGTGTTCTCGACGCACCAAGACAACCAGCCGGGAGTGAACATCCAGGTGTTTGAGGGAGAACGTGCGATGACGAAGGACAACCGTCTGCTGGGACGGTTCGAACTGTCGGGAATCCCGCCGGCGCCGAGAGGTGTGCCGCAGATCGAAGTGTCGTTCGACGTGGACGAGAACGGGATCTTGTTGGTGGGGGCGGAGGACAAGGGGTCTGGCAACAAAGAATCGATCACGATCACGAACGACAAGGGCAGGCTGAGCGAGGAGGAGATCGAGCGAATGGTGCGTGAGGCGGAGGAGTTCGAAGAGGACGACAAGAAGCTGAAGGAGAAGGTCGACGCGAAGAACAGCCTCGAGTCGACGGCGTACAGCCTGAAGAACCAGATCAACGACGACGACAAGCTCGGCGGCAAGCTCGACGACGACGACAAGACGGCCGTCGAAGAAGCTGTCAAGGAGACGTTGGACTGGCTTGACGAGAACCCGTCGGCTGACAAGGAGGAGTACGACGAGCAGCTTCAGAAGCTTCAGTCCGTCACCAACCCTATCATCTCCAAGGTCTACCAGCAGGCCGGCGCCGGCGGTGGCGGCGACGACGCCGAGGCAGGCGGTGAAGACGAGGACGAGCTCTGATCAGACTCTGCCGCTTCTCCGCACGCACACTCTGTCTCTCTAGCTGCTCCTCTGAGCTTCATACATTTTTGTTGAAGCCCCCGCATTCTGTAAGTGAAACATCAGGCTTTCCTCCGAATCCGTCTTACTTCGATAATCTGAACATCTTACTGAAGTCGGAATGATCTGAAGTAGCTCAGTGGGAAGAACTGGAGCATAAACGCTTGAACACATGCCGAGGACTCAGCCTGCTACACGTGTGTATCTGTGAAAGGATATGCACGAAGGCTACGGTCCGTGCTGATGGAAGAGAATGCTTTCTCCTTTTCCTGTCACTTCCCTGAAGTGTGTTATCGTGACGGTGGCATCACTTCCATTTCTCTTCCTTCGGTTTACCCGGCAGCGTGCATTCTGCTGATGTCTCCGGTGAAGCTCCCTGAGTGCTTTGTGTGCCGACAACGAAACAGCGCAAATAAATGAAAAGAGTACACGGGACATCACGTCTCGCGGGGCTGTTTATTGTCCCTGCAAGGGACTCTTCGGTTTTCACCATTTTCTTTTCCGTTTGTCTTTTTGCTTCGTTTCCTTTTTGTTTTGCTTCGAGTGTCTGACACACAAGAAATTCGAAAGACAAAACCTTTGCCCCCATTAAAACACCCTCTCCACAAAAAATGTTCAGTTCCATTCTTGCCGCTGTTGTCGGGAGGAGTGGACTGCTTTTGCTTAATTGGCTTCTCGATGCTTGACAGCTCGCATTTTTTACTGCCATTTTCTGTGGGTGGTCCATCAGCGGATCGTGCCGAAGGACGATACGAGCGACAGCGAACAAGAGCATCGTATCACTCAGCAGAGCGCAAGATGGGGAAAACTTGTTGAACCGCATGCACTTCGGCCCAGATGCGTTGGGTTAGCGGTTTCGCTTTTGCGAGACTTACCGAGAATATTCTCGTGGTTGTGCTGGTGTTCCACGTGGCTGTCGGAACCCTCAGAATATCACGTGGCGACACTGTTGACCGCACCTTAATTGAGTCGCGGTCGGCGATCCCCCAACCGCCAGCATCATTTACTTGGTCCGACGCGGAACGAGTGCTGACAGCACCGCCCGGCGAATAGAGGGCCACAAAAGGGGCAAATCGACCGGTCGGGGGGTTTTCGGCGTGGTTGTGCTGGTGTTCGTTGTGGTTGGCGGAACCGTCAGAACCTTCAGCGTGGCTGTGCCGGTGTTCGCTGTGGCTGGCGGACCCTTCACCGTGGTTGTACCCGCGGGCTCTCGACGCCCCCCCCCCCCCCCCCCCCCCCCTGGTCTCCTTGCCACCGCAGTCCTGTCTGCAGACACTCAGGTTCCGCCTTATGTGTCCGTGGCTTAAAGGACCGAAACACGGCGCAGACGGGACCACTGCGGTGTTGTGAGCACATACCCACTCCAAGCACGTTCTTGCAATCCCCCTGGTCTCCTTGCGCTTCTGGCAATCACACAGCGTCTCTGTCATCCTCCGCATCGCGCAGAGCTACCTGCTCGCCTCCTCCGCCCGGTGGGAGCCCGCGCAGAGAGCAAACAATGAGAACTAATTCGCCCCTATACATCATCTTCTGGCGGCAGGGGGTCTGTTCCCTCCGCTGTTTTGGTGCGCCGGCTATGCCGGGTTGTACCCACCGCCCACGCTTTGCGGCTGGACGGAAGACCGAGTGGATGTTGGGCAAGCTGGAAACAATTTGCGCCCGTAACAGCTGGAACGATGCCGTGCCTGAATATCCGCACGACGTACCCTTTGTTCAGTGGGAGTTGAGATTCTCTAGCCGCCGCCATAGGGCGGGCTATTGCCAAAAGGAGGAGAGCCCGCGAAACAACGTGTCAACACACGCCTGCCAGGCGGTCTCGTCCGCCAGTCAGAACGCCCCCGGCTGCGCCACCATCGGTGCAACATTCATCTTTGACAGGGCCACGGCTCGCTCCGCGCCCACGGCGCAACGACTTGCGCCCGCCGTAGTAGTACGGGATAGTAGTGGGGCGACCGGATACTCCTCGGAGAGATGGTCCCTGCACTCTAACTCGTCTCTCTCTCTCTCTCTTCTTCGAAGAAGACTTGAAGTTGGCATCAATCATGCATGAAAAGCAGTGTTCTGCCTCAAATAGTAAAGTAAGATTTCCCCGCGACGGGACCGTTCGCAGCGGCCGCTACGCCACCGGGCACTGCAGGTCACCGAGCAGGGGCGGAGGGTCTTTGTTTGACCAGCAGAAAGCTCCCGCCCCCCAAAAAAGGAGCTTCTCACCTCCGGAGGGACCCTGGTGGCTGCTCGTTGTTGTGGAGGTCCCTGCAACCGGGCGAGCCGGCCAAGCGCGATTGAAGGTGACAATCAAGACGAGCTGAAGAGGCGAAAACATGGCTCTCTTAAATGCGGGGAGATGACCACGACGCCGGCGATGCTCATTATTGCCACAGATCTTTGCATTCTAATCCAAACTCGGAGTCGCAACATTACAGTCTATGAGAATGCAGGGCAATCAAGACGAGCTGAGGGCGTCTCCGAGAGCGAAGACGAAGAAGCAACGATCAACTTCGGCGATTCCAGAAGACAACAGGGCCATCGCCCAAGCGCCGTAAGGCAGCAACGATCGGACGAGGAATCGAAGGAGAAGTGAAGCTTCAAATGCGCGCCTGAACGCGACGATCAAGACGAGCGGAAGAGGCAAAAGCGTGATACATCACGTGCGAGGGGATAGCCCCTGCGACGCCGGCGATGCAGATTATCGCAACAGATTCTTTGCTTTCTAACCCTAAACTATAAGAGTCTATCAGCAGTTCAGCCGGGGTTGGACCGGCTCACGGGCCCCGTGCCGTGCATGACTTTTACCAAACATGAAACATGAAAATGAGAGGAAGCTCGTCGCCGCAAACCGTGGCGTTGTCACTTGCATCCTGAATCCAGCTTTCCGTAAAAACGACAATGGCAAGACACATAGGATAACAGCGCGCGCTAAAATAAGTCGAACAGTCGGTAATAGGCAACTAAGACACACGCTCAAGTACACGTACTGCCACTACAGCAGATACGATACGCACACTAACATACTATACCTTAAAGGAACCTTTCCACCCCGGATCCCTAAGTGAACTTGCACTCTAAACCCGATCAGGCGAGCGTTCAACGAAAACCTGGTAGTCCATAGGTCTTTCTAGTCCGCACGCCCACAAAACTGATCATCGCAAAACCATTCCGCAACCCGGTGGAGTCCAGGGTACTGTTGTGAACAAAACTTTGAGCCCAGAAAATAGCATCGGAAGCCGTGGTCATGGGGCTATATTTCGGCCCGAATACAGGTACTTGGTGTGATCCATATGCCCGGTGCAAACCCGGCACAAACCCGGAAAAACTCAAGGGGGGTCCGATTTTTAATTTTGCACCACCCCTTCAGGTTGTGGCAGGTGACTGCTGCATTCAAGCCAAACCGACTGCACCAGGGTCCTGTTGAGTCGAAATCAGCACCAATAAATAAGTATGGCGGCACTGAAAGAGTAGGTCCACTGCAGAAGATGCCCGGAATGCTTTTTGCCATTGCAGCGCTGAATGCACACCTCTGACAGACAGGAGCTACTATTTTCCAAAGCCTCCAGAGTGCAAGCCCGGTGCTTGACGCAACGGACTACAACCGACCACCAGCCACCAATTGTCTCAAACTCTCCCGACACTACGGGAACCGAGGAACCTGGCGCAGTCGGCATAGTACAAGCCGAGTGGACCTCCGCCCTCGCACTTTTTCAAATAAAGCATCATTTCCAAAGTCATGTCCTCGTATGTGGTTTTGAGTGAGCTTTCTCTGATACGGCTGTGTCATGCTGGCTCTTGCCGCATGCTAACTAGAGGGGTGACATTCAAGCGAGCTTCGTTTCTTCACCACCGCGCCGTAGGCTCCTCTGTACCCTGGGCTCCCTGATTGGTTGTTCTCAGCTGGTATGTCCGAGTCAGTGTTTCCTCGTCTTTAGACTTCTTCTTCGAGTTTTGTGTAGCCCGAACGTCCGGGTCTGCCACTGGCGCGGCCCCGCTTCTCCGCTCTCGTCTCTCCTGCTTCACCTCATGCTTCCATCCGTCCGGGCTTGCCTGCGCTTCCAGTCCGCTGGGTATTGTTCCCGCGGGCGAATCTTCCATTTCGGGTCGCCGTTTTCGAGCGACCTGCCTGAGGTACGGCACGCTCTCTTGCCTGCTTTCTGCCGTCTTGCCTGTCGTACGCTCGCAGAACGGCCTCGAATGCCTGCATTTGCGGCAGTGGCGGCTTTCTGCATCCACGGTACGTGCTTACGTTTCAAGTCGACAACTACTGCTCCGTCCGACACACTGAGCTCGTGCTAACTGACGACCACTGCAGAACGACTGATGACCTGTCTATGCTGATTGCGTGACGCTTGTTTGCTCCCAGCCACGAACGCCACGCACCCATGCTTGGTAGCTATTCCTCCGCAGTTGCTGCTGTTGGGGTTGTTCGTACTCGCATTTCGGAGTGCATGGAAACACTTGCAGAGCTCACACAGCGGCTTGGTCAACCACAGTTTGAAAGGATGCACATTCTAGGCGAGGTTTGTACTTGGTGGGAGGGGAACCCGCCCGTTCGAATCCGCTTGTCGCAGACTTCTGTTCCGATGGTACAGACGAGTGGGTTGAGCGTAGGAAGTTCTGTCCTTCTTTCTGATTCGATGGGGATGCTTGCTTCGCTTTCCGGTTTCCAAGCTACGGAAGGGCCCTCAAACCGGCAAAATATACACGATACAGCAGCCTGTAGGCTGAACATGACAGAAGTGCGAGGGACCGCAAAGAGCGGGACAAACCCTCACGAGCACCAGACGACCACGGGACGTGGCAAAATCCACCGCGAAGCCTGAAATCTCCACGACCAACGGTGCTAGCGGGTGCTGGGGAGACAAGAAAAACCCCGGACCCCCCCCCCCCGGTACAAACCCGGCACAAACCCCGGCAAAACTCCAAGGTGGATCACACCAGTACTGCAATTTTTTTGCGCAGGTGTAACACCCCATACTTTTTATCAAAAGGAAAACTACGGGCTTCGCAATGTTGCGAGCCAGCTTGTATGTGTGCCTTGCGGCACTGGCCATGACTGCGCGTGCAGACGAAGAAGGCGGCGGCAGAAAGGTTGAAGGCCCTGTCATTGGTATCGACTTGGGTACCACGTACTCTGTGGTCGGCGTGTGGCAGAACGGACAAGTCGAGATCATCGCCAACGAGATGGGTAACCGTATCACGCCGTCTGTTGTTGCGTTCACTGAGACCGAGCGACTGATCGGTGACGGTGCTAAGAACCAAATGACGCAGAACCCCGAGAACACCGTCTACACCATCAAGCGTCTCATCGGCCGCAAGTACACTGACAAGGTATGCTTTAAGCTCTTCAATGTGAGGACGTCAGTGAGAGCGTGCAGTGTGGTTCAACTCGTCAGAAATCCAACTCGTCAGAAATCCAGGTCGCTAGTGCCGGATTCCTTACGAAACAATGCTCAGATCATTGAAAGCCTTCTTTGGGGCGTACGGTGGGAAATGTCCCAGAGGTTGTGCGGTTATACAATCAGGATGCTTTGAATATTTTTTGGACAAAACTTCTCTTGCACACAGTCCGTCCAAAGTGACAAGAAGCTCCTGTCGTACAACATTGTGTCTGGTCCGGACAGCAAGCCTTTGGTTCAAGTGATGTACAAAGGCGAGAAGAAGACGTACACCTCTGAGGAAGTGTCAGCGATGGTGCTCGGGAAGATGAAGGACATCGCCGAAGAGTTCCTGGGCAAGAACGTGAAGAACGCCGTGGTGACGGTGCCTGCGTACTTCAACGACGCTCAGCGTCAGTCGACTAAGGATGCCGGCACGATCTCTGGATTGAACGTGGTGCGTATCATCAACGAGCCGACGGCGGCTGCCATCGCTTACGGACTTGACAAGAAGGCCCAAGGCGAGAAGAACATCTTGGTGTTCGACTTGGGTGGTGGTACGTTCGATGTCTCGCTTCTGCAGATCGACGACGGGTTCTTCGAGGTTGTTGCCACCAACGGTGACACGCACTTGGGTGGTGAGGACTTCGACAACAGAATGGTATGCTCACAGCCTATCTTTTCTATACACGTGCACATTTGTGTCTCCATCATTTACAAGACGCTGTTCTGCTTAGCTCGCGGATCCTTCCTCAAAGAATAAAACAAAACCACGCATTTCTTTCTTATCGATTTCTAGTTGTTGTGCTATATATCGGCCACGTGTTCCGAGACTTTTATTCGTATTGGATAATCGTCATGGATTGGACGAAAGGATGCTGAAGTTGCTACAAGATGCTGCCTAAGTCCCTGCTACAACAACAGGTGAAGCACTTCCTGGGAGTGATCCAGAAGAAGCACAACAAGGACCTTTCGAAGAACCTGCGCGCCTTGGCACGATTGAGGAAGGCTTGCGAAGCGGCGAAGCGTCAGTTGTCGTCGCAGCCGGAGGCTCGTGTGGAAGTTGAAGGTCTTGACGAGGGGCTGGACTTCTCGGAGAAGATCACGCGAGCGAAGTTCGAGGAGCTGAACATGGACCTGTTCAAGGGAACGCTGAACCCTGTGAAGGCGGTGCTGGACGACGCGAAGCTGAAGAAGTCGGAGATTGACGAGATTGTGTTGGTGGGCGGGTCGACTCGGATCCCGAAGATCCAGAACCTGATCAAGGACTTCTTCAACGGGAAGGAGCCGAACAAGGGAATCAACCCTGACGAGTCTGTGGCGTACGGTGCGGCAGTGCAGGGAGCGGTGCTGAGCGGGGAGAGCGAGCTTCAGAACAAGGTGCTGCTGGTGGACGTGATCCCGCTGTCGATGGGGATTGAGACTGTGGGAGGAGTGATGACGAAGCTGATCGACCGAAACACGCCGATCCCGACGAAGAAGGCACAGGTGTTCTCGACGCACCAAGACAACCAGCCGGGAGTGAACATCCAGGTGTTTGAGGGAGAACGTGCGATGACGAAGGACAACCGTCTGCTGGGACGGTTCGAACTGTCGGGAATCCCGCCGGCGCCGAGAGGTGTGCCGCAGATCGAAGTGTCGTTCGACGTGGACGAGAACGGGATCTTGTTGGTGGGGGCGGAGGACAAGGGGTCTGGCAACAAAGAATCGATCACGATCACGAACGACAAGGGCAGGCTGAGCGAGGAGGAGATCGAGCGAATGGTGCGTGAGGCGGAGGAGTTCGAAGAGGACGACAAGAAGCTGAAGGAGAAGGTCGACGCGAAGAACAGCCTCGAGTCGACGGCGTACAGCCTGAAGAACCAGATCAACGACGACGACAAGCTCGGCGGCAAGCTCGACGACGACGACAAGACGGCCGTCGAAGAAGCTGTCAAGGAGACGTTGGACTGGCTTGACGAGAACCCGTCGGCTGACAAGGAGGAGTACGACGAGCAGCTTCAGAAGCTTCAGTCCGTCACCAACCCTATCATCTCCAAGGTCTACCAGCAGGCCGGCGCCGGCGGTGGTGGCGACGACGCCGAGGCAGGCGGTGAAGACGAGGACGAGCTCTGATCACACTCTGCCGCTTCTCCAGGAACGCTCGCTCTAGCTGCTCCTCTCATTTCGCGGGTACTCACGTTCCCGGCACAAGAGTCTCTGGCAGGCCGCACGACTTATTCAGCGATGGCAAAACATCCGTCTGCTTGCAGTGTGAAGGGTCTTTTTGGCCTTTCGTCCTTTTTTTCGTTTATCGTTTGAAGCTTTTTTTTGACGTTTCAAAGAAAAGCCCAGTCTCGACACTGGGCTTTTGTTTGGTTTCTGTATTCCGTTTACCGTTTTGTTTTTGGTTGTGCTCGTTGCGCCTATTTACGGCTCCTTGGGTGTTTTGAAACTCGTGCTTCGTCAAGTTTTGAGTTTTGGAGGTAGCATGGATATATGAGGTCGCTGGCAGTTCGAAAAGCACCGACTACGAAACAGATTGTGATAGATCCGACCCACTGGTCCTCGTAAATGAGTACGGACAGCACCTCCGATTAGTTATCCTGCTCGTTAACAGACGCCCTTCCCACCTCCCCGGCGGTTTCGCTTCGAAACGTAAATGTTTTGAAACGGGCGGCCACACCCGCCTGCTCGCGTTTCGTTTCTGCGAGTGCTTCCCGTTGGGTTTTTGTTTTTCGAGACATTGCAATGTGTTCCAAAAATGTAAGCCTGAGCGATGAGCGAACCAACACCAAACTGAAGATCATGTCACTGTCACAGTTTACATGTCCGTGCTTCACGTAGATCCCTAACTCAAGACATACCAGGTGAAAAGAAGAAAAGCAACCTGAAGAGAGGCCTGGAACTCGGCCTGCTCACAAAAAAAAAAAAGTGTGGATGCGTCAACGCAACAGTTTTTGAAAGGATAGCGAAAGAGCGAAGGCATATTTTTGTTTTGTTGTTTCCTTTAAATGGCTTGATTGGGACGGAGAACCGTTCACTACAAGCATTTCGTTCCGTTCTGTCGTATACACGCAAGCGTTGAGTAGCATGGAACAAAAACACTCCACGAAGGAATGTACTTGGTGTCGGTCACAAACAGTCCCGGACATGGCTTACCACAACCCATAACGAAAGCGTGCACCAAAGATACAACCCGTAACCGTATAGCCCTTTCTTGCTCTAAGAGAACCCATTCCTGAACGGTCACACATGTGCCCATGAAAATGCAAAAGTCAAGACCGTTCCTCTCCCATGGACGCGTTCCAGATCCGAGTTAGCAGACTCGTATGCGCTCGATCAAATGGTCAAGGTAATCGGGAAGACACGATGGGGAAATACAAAAAAGGCAATCGAGGAAAGCTATCGGTCGTAGAGATACGTTCGAGGACTGCCCCTTTTGAAAGCTGAAGAATGAATAGAATGATCATGCATCAATCTAGGCTTGACACGATACAATCTCTGGTATCGGGGAATCTCTGATTCGTCAGTTTTTCCTCGGTCCACGGAGCCCTAAAACCCCGGAATTTCAAGCAAGCTTTACCTCTAAAAAGAGGAGTGTGCCACTCGACGGTGCGTGGCTGGAGTAGGCGGCGGTTGCTGTGGCCAAGTATCGGAGGAAGGAGGCCTGTTTGACGGCCGGCTTGCCGAATGGAAAACCAGTTTGACCCCAGCTAGACTCCAGGCCCCCAGGGAACCAGCCCAGGCAGACCACGGGAACCAGTGAAGGCAGGCCTAAGGCAAACCACGGGAACCGGTTGAGGCAGGCCCAAGGCAGACCACAGGACCCAGTAAAGGCAGGCCTAAGGCAGACCACAGGAACCAGTGAAGGCAGGCCTACGGCAGACCACAGGAACCAGTGAAGGCAGGCCTAAGGCAAACCACGGGAACCGGTTGAGGCAGGCCTAAGGCAGACCACAGGACCCAGTGAAGGCAGGCCTACGGCAGACCACAGGAACCAGTGAAGGCAGGCCTAAGGCAAACCACGGGAACCGGTTGAGGCAGGCCTAAGGCAGACCACAGGACCCAGTAAAGGCAGGCCTAAGGCAGGCCACAGGACCCAAGGCAGGCCTACGGCAGACCACAGGAACCAGTGAAGGCAGGCCTAAGGCAAACCACGGGAACCGGTTGAGGCAGGCCTAAGGCAGACCACAGGACCCAGTAAAGGCAGGCCTAAGGCAGACCACAGGACCCAGTAAAGGCAGGCCTAAGGCAGACCACAGGACCCAGTAAAGGCAGGCCTAAGGCAGACCACAGGACCCAGTAAAGGCAGGCCTAAGGCAGACCACAGGACCCAAGGCAGGCCTACGGCAGACCACAGGAACCAGTGAAGGCAGGCCTAAGGCAAACCACGGGAACCGGTTGAGGCAGCCCTAAGGCAGACCACAGGAGCCAGTGAAGGCAGGCCTACGGCAGACCACAGGAACCACCAAGTGAACTGGGTGTGGACGACGATGGTGATGAAAAGACAAGAAAGGTAAGACTGCTAGTGCACTTCTCGGAAAGGCAGCCCCAAAAGAAAGAGAGCAACAGGGAGCCCGCAGGTGGGTCTAACCGGTTCATGGCGGTGTCGCCTTGGGGGTAGTTACTGTTCTTGTCGTCTGCCCTAGGCCTGCCTTCACTGGTTCCTGTGGTCTGCCGTAGGCCTGCCTTGGGTCCTGTGGTCTGCCTTCGGCCTGCCTTCACTGGTTCCTGTGGTCTGCCTTAGGGCTGCCTCAACCGGTTCCCGTGGTTTGCCTTAGGCCTGCCTTCACTCATGGCATCTTCTAAATCCGCCACCATCGTCGTCCACACCCAGTTCACTTGGTCGGCATCTATAAGAAAACCCTCGTCAAGAAAATCCTCTATAAGAAAATCCTCTATAGGAAAACTCTCTATAAGGAAACCCTCTACAAGAAAACCCCCTCTAGAAGAAAAGATTCGAAAACCCCAAAGAGAAAGAACAATCCGCTGAAAAATGGGTTGTGGTACCAGCTCGGATCGCACCAACGGGCCTTACAGCCGCCCACTTGTCGAATGTCCAATCCCAGCCGAGGAGCTGGCGGAGCGCGGCTGGCACAAGAAAGTATGCTTTCCAGCTGGCTTGCAAAACTCTCAAGATACGGCTTGCCCTTCTCAGAATTCCTAATGTGAATGGAAACCCAAGGCAAAATCAAGCTAGCGATAAACAAGCAACCCCTCTCGTCCAACCCCGGGTCTTTCATCGGGTCTAAACCCAAACCTGAAATGGTACCCAGTTTGACTGGAGTGCCCTCTCACGGTAAGCTACGAGTGAACTTGACATAAAGAGTGCCAACACTACTCTTTCCGCACAGTACTTAAGTCACAAGATGACAATATACATCATCAGATACAACTACGTATAAAACGGAGTCACGGAGCAAGCCGACAGCTGCTGCTGGCCGTATCACGTGGCGGCCCCGAGTTTACCCCCCCTTCGGTGTTCCCACTGAACTCCGTTTATGACCATACTTCAACTCTCTTTCAACCTCAAAAGAAATGTTTGTGTGCGATAGCGGAACTCACCTGCTTTGGCAAGTTTCACGTAGTACGCTGCCAACTACGAATTCTTAGTACCAACAATGCATTGTTAGCACAAAAACACATCACCCGAAACGAGCGGCACCCTCTCACCTTTCTCAACCCTCTCAACTCCCCTCCACCCCCAAGCCTCCACAGTCAACCGGAGACTTTAAAATACCGACCTTCTAATCCACGAATAACGCTAGAAAAAACGCGAACACACAGGTCGTCGAAGAGGGGCACGGCGACAAGGTGAAGAAGAACGCCCGCATTGTGCTCGACTTCCAAGGGTACCTGATGGACCCTCCGTACACCTGCTTTGCTGAAGGCGAGAAGGAAATTGAGAAGGCCGGCAAAGGCCTCGTGAGAGGTGTTAACAAAGCCGTTATCGAGGTATGAGGACACACACAGGTAAATCTGGGGTTATGCGTTCGGGCGCAAGCGCTCAACAAAAAAAGACCCAATTTGTAGTTGTATTGTTGCTCCCCTTCCTCCGTGGAAATATGCACAAGTGAGCCGGTCCGTCCCTATCTCTTGAACCTGCATCGAAGTGCCTGCTGCTGTTTATCACACTGAATCACGGTCCACCATGGTCTATCAGGTCCATCTCTAGTCCCTAGAGCTGCATCGAATTGCCCGGTGCTGTATTATTCGGTCTATCACGGTCTATCAAGAGGGGATGGACCGGCTCATACAAGGCAGCCCCTCGAGAATTTTCACCCCCATTCCTTCCCACCCGTCTGTAAAAGTACTTGCCCTCCCAAACCTACCGATGGGGGTCCCCAAATTCTTTCTCAACCTTTCCACCCACCCCCTCGTGGTGTCGGCCGCAGGAGTCTTTTTCGGCTAGCCAAAGAGAGTAAAAGAGTGGAAGGGTACGTAGTAGAGAAAAGAACGAGTGGAGAAGAACGGAGGTAGCACAACGACCAGCGGAGACCACCGCAAAAAGATTTCTTACCTTTTCCTTATCCCTCAAAACCAGCACCAATAACAACCACCCCCTCCAAACAACGAATCTTCCACTGCAGATGCGCGAAGGAGAAACATCGATTATCTCCTGCTCGTCGAAGTATGGCTACGGTACTAAGATCATGCCCGGAATACCAAGCGAATCGTCTCTGATCTTCAAGCTGACCGTGAAGTCTATAGTACCGATGAAGTATGCCAAGCCTTGTTTTTGTGCCGAAGTTCGAAGGCTAAAGAAGTTGGCAGCGTGTTTTGGTGGTTCATCATCAGAGGCTTGAAAACAGAAGCAGGGTGAGACCAAGCGGGAAAAGTGAACAACCGGCACACACGAAACAAAACTTGGCTTCTGTCTTTTTGGTACCAGCTATCTAGCTCTTACCGACAGCACAACCACCTTCACAGGAAGCCGGTCACGCCGAAGTCAGTAGACTAATGCTACCCTTTCCTTCTCGTGTTCCCCCAGCTGCGTGGTATGTCTGATTTTTCGAGACTGGAGGTCCTATGAACATGCAATGTCAATAGCCTCTATTCGAGCCAACCCGGCTTTTCTTGGTGCAAAAAGTGTATTGTTTTTGGAAAGCGCTGAGCTAGCTTTTTTCCTTCCTTCGGGCAGAGTGACCGGGCGTCGGCCTTCAGGCCGGTGGGCCCGGGTTCGGACCCCGCCCATGACACTTTTCCGGTCGATGATTGTTTTCGAGGTTTGTTGCGTTCCCGGTTAATGTGCCCGAAATTTGCGTTTCTTGCGGTGTAGTGCCACTAGTAAGAATGACTAGTGGCACTAGTAAGACATTTTCACTAGTAATTTTACTAGTAAGAACACTGAATTCCTAATGACTAGTGCACCGTGTATACCAGATCCCCCCCCCACCCCCCCACGGAGGTAGCACGGACTACCAGACCAGCGGAGACCACCGCAAAAAAGAAACCCCCTCCTTTTTTTTTTTTCCTCACCTTATCCCACAAACCAGCACCAATAACAACGACCCACCCCCCCACGCATGAGAGGCAGTGTCCTGCCTAAACATTAAACTAAGATTTTCCTACCGACGCTTCGGATTTAGTCTGGCCCTTTGACTTGGTTTGACGTGTGCCTGGGACTGCTAAGGCGAGACTACCTTTGGGCTTGTTTTGATGTATTGGCTCTCTAACCTGCAAACTCCAAAATTCCAAATCAAAACCAACAGGTTCAACGGAGTAATTGAGAGACCGCAACTGTAGTGCCGCAGCGATTCGAAGTACCCTGCTCCGGAACTGAACACGCCCGCTGAATTATTCCTCGCACGGAATCAAGCGAAGAGGGTAGCAGTAAGCTGCGACCACACAAAGAAGACACGCAAGAACGTGGGGGGCCCAAGACTACACTCCACGAAGGAATGAACTTGGGTGTCGGTCACAAACAGTCCCGGACATGGCTAGCCATAACCCATAACGAAAGCGTGCACCAAATATACAACCCGTAACCATATAGCTCTTTCTTGCTCTAAGAGAACCCATTCATGAACGGTCACACGGAGACCCTAAACCCTCGGAATTTCAAGCGAGCTTTAAAAAGAAAAGGCGCCGGTGTGCGTGGTTTAGCTATTTTTTACCGGTAAATAAGGGGCCTTTTTGTCCCGAGGGCAAGTTTTTTTCACGAGACGAGCCCGAGGGCGAAGCCCTCGGGCTCGTCTCGTGAAAAAAACTTGCCCGAGGGACAAAAAGGCCCCTTGACCGGTACAACGTAATTTTTTTACCGGCTGGATTTTTTTTGCCTGCCGCTGAACAGCTGCAATGAGGCCCAGGAGCAAAAGGAAACGGAATGAGCATTCCTCACCACAAGACAACATGCTAAAAGGGTTGTGCTAAGAAAGGTCGATGGTGAACGCCTTTGCTTTTTTGGTCGTGTAGTTGCGGCTCTTCACCTTCAGGCGTGCTGCCAGCTTTGGGTACTTGTCTTTCAGAGTGACGCCGAATTCTGAGGTGTGCTTTGCATTCAGCATGCTGTAGATTGACCACATGGTTGAAGGCTTGAAGCTGCGGTCGTCTACCAGGTGCTTGAAGAAGGTTGCGTACTGTGCCTCCGTCGGCTGCTTCTTGGATGGCTTTCCCGAGAGGGGCTTTGGGTACTTGCAGTGAACTTGAATGTAGTCTATGAAGTCCCTCCACACCAACGTGTAACGTTGCCTGGACTTCTCCGGCAGAGCGCTGTCGCTGCTTTCGCCTTCAGAGCTTTCGGGACTGGCTGACTCCTTCTTTCTTCACCTTCGGCATTTTGTGGTCTTGTTTCCTTTAATCCTGTAGGTGTTGCTATGAAAATGTCTCCAAAACTTTTTGTCCCTGGAGGGACAAAAAGCTCCCTTATTGTCCCTGGGCCTCATTGTAGCTGTTCAGCGGCAGGGACAAAAAAAATCCAGCCGGTAAAAAATAGTTATTTTTCATCAGGAGACCGGAAAATTGAAAAAGGTCGAAAGGTGCCAATCTGTACGGGATCGTCGGAAACGCAAATGAAGTACGCCCTGCAAGCCGTTCATAGAGCAAGTCTTGACAGAGGACGTCAGCCTTTTTTGAACACCAACACGTGGAAACTCAGGCAACTGGGCCGTCCACAAAACAGCAGGCGATGAAAGATCAGCAAAAGCCGCCTGTACGTCGATGATGACAAGTAAACGGAAACGTTTTCCGTTTCCGTTTCCGTTCGCTTGCGTTGGGTCGATCCACCTCCGCTGAGTAGCGTGCTGGTAGACTGAGCAGCAGGCAAGTCGATGCACTTCCAGGAAACAGGGGTGGACGGGCTCTCATACTTTCAAGGAAGCTGCGTTTCCATGGTAAGGAACGGCTGCTGCAGGGTGCACCTGGAAGCAGGGCTTATGCTCCACGTGTGGAACGTGTGGGTTCCACACAGTCGTTTCGGGTTTCTTTTTGAAAGTATGCTAATACTGCAGGGAATAGTTGACTAGACCTCTTGAGTTTGTGCTAACCACGATTTGGGGAGTCGGGAGAACCTACGAAGCTAAAAGCAGGACCGACCCCCCCCGTCCGTGAGAAAAAGCGAAGACTAACGCGCCATACTAATTTTTTTGCCCGCCGCACATAGGGGAAACGTTTTTTCTTCCTCAAACCTTGAGCGTCCACATGTGTGGACCACACGGGAGAGAAATGAGCTGCACCGTCTCATCGTTCTCAACTCTTTCAACCCTCCTCCCTACCCAAGCCTCTACGGTCAACCGGAGGCTTTAAAACGCCGACCTTCTACTCCTCAAATAACGCTAGAAACGGATGGAAACGCGTTTTCTTGTCAGCATAGCCCTGGGTTGGTTAGCCTGACACACAAGTTTTCGGGGGGGAAGGACACAAACAAATGCACCACGAACGCAAGGCTGCCACGAGCCGGTTCTCCCCAGTGTCTATCTAGAGACCAAAGGACGGCCGTGCGCCCACCGAGGATCGGTATTTTGGTACTGATGATCGTGTATCGAGCGAACATCTTCATGCTCTACGCGAGGTTTCTTTTTTTATGTATAAGCACCTGCTTTGTAGGAAATACTTGAGGAGACTGCTAGTTGTGATAGATAAAATTGAAAAGGAAGTCATTAGCGATGCCGATGACTCCCCACTATCGCAACACTATTCCTCGAAGGAGGTGAAAGTGCTGTAGCTCACACGAAACACAGGTGAATCTGGGTTTAGTGGCGAGCGTAAGCCTTCAACAAAAATACCCACTTTGTAGTTGTATTTGCTTTCCCCCTCTAGCCTCTGTCGAAAAGCACAAGGCAGTCCCTCGAGTATTTTTGTATAGGCACCCGCTTTGTAGGAAAAGCTTGAGGAGACTGCCAGTTGCGATAGATCAAAGGAGGTAAATGTGCTGTAGCCCACACGAAACACAGGTAAATCTGGGTTTAGTGGCGGGCGTAAGCGTCCCAACAAAAAGACCCACTTTGTAGTTGTATTGTTTTCTCCCCCTCTAGCCTCCTTCGAAATGAGCACAAGGCAGTTCCTCGAGTAATTTTTTACATAAGCGTCAGCTTGGAAGGAATTGCTCGACAAAGCTGCCAAAGCTACGCCGAGTATTTTGTCCCCGCCCGCCTTGCCACCCTGCCTGCGTTAACGAAGGCACTGCGACTCTTTTTGACCACCCGATTCCTCCCACCCCCACCGCGGTGTAGTCAGTCGCCGAAGCGAGACCATCTCGAAGGACTCGTTTTCTATTGGCGGTCATTGGAAACCGTGAAATCTCTCACTCAGCAGGATGGCTCTCCTCAAAAAAAAAAAAAAAAAAAAAAAAATTGGCCCTTTCAGCGCGGCGTCGTGGGGTTTTACTCCCAAAGCCTCGCACACTGCTAGCCCCTTGATCCGTGTTTCGAGAGGGCAGTCAGGCCAATGGGAGCAACGAGGTGCTCATGAACAGCGGGAGTCTCCCCATCAATGGGTCAGTCCTGGGTAGTGATTTAGCAGGGCATGTCGTCTTGTATGTAGCCCAATCGTCGTTTCACATCCCGCTGGCCTCGGGAGGCAGAATCCTAGCTAAAACATTCTGTCATGGTCAGCCAACGACGCTGGTTTCTTGATCTGAAAACAGGACCTTTCAGTTTTTGCTTGGTACCGAGCACCTATCTCGAACTGGAGAGTTGAGTATTGGAAACATGACTGATTATTTCACATAAGCGCCAGCTCTTGGAAGGAAATGCTCGATGAGGCTGCCAGACAAAGAGCCGAAGGGATACCATATGTGCGTGCTGTAACTACCGAACCACGTATTGAACAGACGTGTCTACCCCCACACGACAAGAGACACAACACAACAGGTAAGAAGCCCTGAGCGAAAAAAAAAAAAAAAAACATCGGTGGTGTAAGCGAAGAACAAATCAGATTGTGTTTGCATTATTGGCCTCTGCCTCTATCTGCTTCGGCTCCGAAGGAAGGGAAGTAATATAGAGGTAGCGGGCAAATACAATGCGAATACAATCTGATTTGTTCTTTACACCACCGTGTATTGTTTTCTCACTCAGGACTTTGGCCGGTTGTGTTTGCGTGATTTATCGTGTAGGTCCATAAAACACGTGGTTCGGTAGTTACAGCACTTGGGATCCCTTCTGTTCTTTGTCGGGCAGCATCGTCGAGCATTTCCTTTCAAGCTGGCGCTTATGTAAAAGTTTTCCATGGGCCCGTGACCGCCATTACTTTTTGTTTAGCCAAGACTACGCCGTGGTGCACCAATCACGCACCCAAATTCCTCTCTCTCTCTCTCCGCTACCAACCAGCTTAAATAAAGCCACCCAATCCACGTCAAAATGAACGGAACACCTTTGAAAGGAGAACGAGTTGACTGGTGGTTGTATAGCCGCCCAAGCCAACCCCGCACTTGAAAATGAAGAGCAAAAACAGAAAGTAGAAAATGAAGAAGGGAACCATCTGCATTGCAGCACCCCCCCCCGGCAGCCGCTGCTAATCGACTTTGAACTCTTCTCGGGCCTCAGCATGCCGCTGCACGGGAATGCGCCGAAGGGGGTGAGAGAACGGGGAAACGTCCTGCGCTGCATGATGAGCGCGTTGGACAAGCTGGCGGCACAGCAAGGGCTGGGAAGCTGCATGAGAGGAGAGAGGGTGTGCCCGACGACGTCGCTGTCGTTCATGGGCATCACGGGGATATCGGGTATACGGCCCAGGCCACGCTTTCGCGAGGCACACACGGGGACGATACTTGAGGAACAAGTGAAAGGAAGCGATGTAGGGACGCAGTGCCCGACGTACCCTGACTGGACGATCGGGAGAGCGGCGAGGTGGGCCCTGCCTGCCCCACCACGGGTGTCGGTATAGAGAAGGCACTCGTCACGTGCGCGACCCATCACAAAGGGAAGTGTGAGGCGTGCAGAGCACTCGTCCGAAGGGACGTTCCCACGGTAGAGATGTGCTGCCGGCACCATCACCACGCGAACGATGGGCAGCCGATCGCGGTGTGCACAGAGCACAGCACGACGAAGTGCGGCGAGTGCAAGACGGCGGCGGCGTGTTGCCGCAGCGGGCATCATGCCTGCCGCACGCATGGCAGAGGAACCTGCCAAGAGTGCAAAAGGCTCCCTACGCTGACGCAGAGGCGACCGGCGGCATGTTGCAGCCGCGGCCACCACCAGTCCAACAAGCCGAACGTCCAGTCAACCCCCGGACGCAACAAGAAGAAGAGGCCCTCCTCACCCACCCAGGTGGGTGTACAGCGGGAGACGCCATTAGGAAAGCGAGCGGCGCGAGCGCCGCTCGCGGCAACGAAAAAGGAGACGGCGGCAACCGGACGGGCGACCAAGAGGCCGCCACCAACGCCAGGAACCAGCGAACGACCAGCGCTGAAGAAGAGGGTGCTTGGCACCCCGAAGGAAGGCCCGATCGCCGGCCGCAAGCGGAAGAAGACGAAGGCGACCACACCCGACTCAGGGGTGCATCGAAGGAAGAAGAAGGTACCGAGGGCAAGCAGCTCTCAGAAACGACCGGGGACCACGGGCACGCCAATGCCCTCGAAAGTGAAAAACGGGCACACGTGCCCGCCCTCGTACTCGCCGACTCAGTCTCTGGAATCGCAAGAAAGCCAAACCCCGCTAGCTCCACAAATGCTCGACCTTGACGACGCAATGGCAGGTGACGACGTCATCCGATAACCTGACTTTCAAGGCAGTGCATGCTAATCCATGTGGTTCATGTACTTAAAAGAACTCAATGCTAAACGAACATCGACGTGGGCGGCATAGATAAAGAAGAACTACTCTACGGCACCAGAAAGTCCAAAAACCCCATGGTAAAGAAAGTAGAAGGAGAAAAAAGAAGTTGTCGGCAACGAAAGAAAGAAAAGAACAGAAAATAAGACTCTGCATTCCGCGAAGAAGATTTGATGCTAGCATCAAACACATGAGAGGCAAGTAGCGCCTGAACACGAAACTAAGATTTTCCCCCCCGAGAGCTGGGATACTTTTTGTTAGTTGTCCAAGCACAATCCCCCCCTGCCCTGTGGGCCTTTGCACCCCACCACCCAACGTGGGGGGCCCTTGATCACATTCATTACGAGCGTGGTCGTGGCGTCGGTCGCAATAATCGCTTTGCTAGCCAGAGAGATAGAGAGAAAAAAAGCTCCAGCGAGAAAAAAAAAGATAACGTTATCTTCCGGAAAAGAAGGGTTACGCATAAAATAGCAACAAAAAATAAGAAATCGACGGTAAGTTACTGGTGTTACCCACAATGCTGAATATAGAAGTTTGATAGAAGTTGTATGGAGTAGGGGGTGTCACTTTTTATTGTTATAATGATGGTGCACAACGCTGACGTTTTCTTGAGCCGAACTCCCGTTTTCTGCGCGCAAGCCCAACTGCGGTTGTGGTTCGCGCTGCACGCGGCCCTTTGGACCCATTTCGGGCGAGGTAAAGACACTGGCCTTGCCAACACCTCCAGTACTTTCTGACCATCTGTGATCTTGGCAAGGGGCCAATGTGCAAGCGACCTTGCGTTTCGTGTGCTGATGCACTGGATGGCTCGCCTCGGCCTTTCCCTGCCACCAGCTCACAAGGGTGTTGTCCTGGCGGCTGGCTGAGCAGCTGGCTGGGCGACTGGCTGGGTGACTGGCTGGGCGACTGGCTGGGCGACTGGTGGCTGGGCGACTGGCTGGGCAGCTGGCTGGGCAGCTGGCTGGGCAGCTGGCTGGGCAGCTGGCTGGGCAGCTGGCTGGGCAGCTGGCTGGGCAGCTGGCTGGGCAGCTGGCTGGGCAGCTGGCTGGGCAGCTGGCTGGGCAGCTGGCTGGGCGACTGGCTGGCTGGGCAGCTGGCTGGGCAGCTGGCTGGGCAGCTGGCTGGGCAGCTGGCTGGGCAGCTGGCTGGGCAGCTGGCTGGGCGACTGGCTGGGCAGCTGGCTGGGCAGCTGGCTGGGCGACTGGCTGGGCGACTGGCTCCGTTTTGCATCACAGCCGCGCCAAAACGACGGGTCACCGGCGTTGCTGACGTGGTCACCATATTTCAAAACAGCCGCGGCAATCCCGCCATGCACTGCTCGTAAGCGCCCAGTGCTATCTGGGAGAGGACTGGTGCAGCTTCTGCTGCCATCTTTCCTTGTTTCAGCATAACTTTGTTCACGATCATCCTGAACGTACATATGTGCAGATTTGTTCCTTCCCTGGTTCATCCATTTAACCAGAAACCACAAAAGGCTCTCAACGTTTCCCTAGTTATTTGGTCGAAATCCAAGCATAAAAGTTCGGCCCCCTCCTTAGCGGTCTCGAGGCCCTTCGAGGGTGCATTTGAAGCTTGTGTGATATTTTCTTTTTTATTTTTGCAACTGAGCCAGGGTATTAGTTTGAAGGCTTCCGGGGTTTGCAGATTTCGACTGTTACTATGGGGTGGTTTTGGGCGGTGTTTCGGTGCCGTTTTCGCCGATGTACGGCATCTTGGGGCCGACATATCTCCACAACTTCGTTCGGCAAAAGAGGGGTCGTCTTGGGTCCTTTATGGGTCACCCCGTCAGTTTGGCGACACATTTTGCGGGCGTTTTTCAACCAGTCTGGATCAAGCTTTCAAGGTTTTTTCCGAATGCTTCTGGGTTCCCTGTGGGGTTGGGTGCCATAATATTATTGGGACGCGATGTATTATGGGGACGCGCTCCAAAAACAGTCAAAATCGTAAACAGTCAGGCAGCTGAAGGGGTGGACCTATTTTCCTGTGATAATAGGTCCACGGTTTTGGTGTATCTGCTACTGCACCGCCGTGCTTACAACAACATTTTTAGCGTTATTTTTAGCAACATCGCGCCGAAGGCGCGACGGAAAATTTGGGCAAAAATAATTCCGCCCCCCCTTTATCATGTGTGGACCACTCTTAGCTCGTGTGGTTTCTCAACTGCCAAACAGGACCTTAAGGGATTTCCCGACACGAAAAGTGGGGTGAGCGGAAATGTGTGCCGAGCACCGGATGACGCAGTGCACCACATGTAAGACGACAACGGAATGCTGTCGCAACCATCACCACCGATGTCTCGACCATGAGATGCCGACGTGCGACAGCTGCAAGAAACACGCCGACCTGAGGAGTAGGAGACGCGGGCACTGCTGCAGGAAAGGGCACCACCGGGCGGCCGTGGCGAGAGGAGAAGAATCAACGACGAAGAAGAGGAAAGCGGAGCCGGAGGGCCCCGCGTCAGCGCCGAGACAGGCGAAGCGTGAGAGCGTGGTGCTCGTTCTGCCGGAAGCAGCGGAAGGCGAGCGAGGACCCGCAACATCGACATCGACTTCAGCAGCGAAGGTCGGGAAGACGGCGCTTTCTTCGGGCTTCGGACCAGGAGACCCGACGGGGGCGTGGCTCTGTATTGGTGGCGCCTGGGCAGGTCGTTTTCTATGATTGCGCAGGACTCTGATTTTGTTATCACGGAGGTTGCCGGGGACGACAGGATAGTCTGGTACGACGACTGGGCCCTCGTCGTTGCCTGTCCGGGCGCGCTTCGCGCTGTGCGCAACCGGGTCCTGCAGCGTGCCCGCATGATGGTCAAGGACGAGTAGTCTGTCCTCGAGCAAGGACGAGAAGTCTGTCCTCGAGCCCAGCTCGACGCCGGTTGTCCTGGGAGTCGAGTTCGACTTCGCAGCGAAGAGGTACCGGCTGAAGCAAGGGTGGGTGCAGAAGCCGCACCTCCTCTTTTGCTCGGTCGATTTGACGCAAATGACTCTGCGCGGCGTCTGGAAGTCGTCGAGACCGCAATTTGAGCGTGGATGGTATGGGGCACACTGCACTGCAGGGTGAGCCCAGTGCTTGCGGATGGTGACCCGAGTCGCTAGTCCGCGTGAGGGACGATATCGTTTCGTTCCTGCGGGGGTGAGCCGGCGTCTATCGGACAACCGGTGGGTCGGCTTCGACTCGAAGCTGCACCCTCGTGGAGGCGTGGTCCGATGCCGGCACGCAGGGACTGGTGGGCTCTCACAGTTGCACTCAGGGAGTTGATGCACCACGAAAGTCGAAAAGAGATTTGGGATAGCATGCAAGAATCTGTAGCGATAATCTGCATCGCCGGTTCGCACGTGATGTGTCATGTTTTCGCCTCTTTAGCCCCCTTGGGCGATGGCCGCGCTTCGATGGGCGCTCTTCTACGCCGTTTTGTTGTCGGCTCCGGCGCAGAGTTCGTCCGCTTCTTCGCTCGCGTCAGTGCCGTCTTCTTGACCCTCACCGCTGGCTTTAATGTTGATGTTGCGGGTCTCTGATGTTGCTTGTCTTCTGCTGCTTCAGGTAGCATTCCGGGTGTGCTCTTTGTCGCTTTGACGATACGTGGCGAGCAACGTTTTCCCTCATGTGGAAACCGAGTCAGTAATCGGTTCCATCAATCCGCTGACCATGATTGGCGCTGATGCTCGATTCGATTGTACTTACGGTGAGGCAGTTTCTCACTGGCGTTGTGGTGGATGGAAGGTGACCTCGCCCAAGCTCGTTTCCCGGGTTAAGGCAGTCACTCAACATTCCCTTGCGCTAGTGATATCAGTTACAAAGACGTGTTCTTACTTTTCCCTTTCTTCTGGGCAGTTCTCGTCAGACTATACGAAGAGCAGAAGAAACTCCATGGCGATGTGGGCCCCGTAGAGATGTCCCGCAGCACATCTTCTTTGCCGAGCTGACGACGGCAAAGTTTGCTCATATTAGTGGACGCCACACTAATTTTTGTGTACGCCGGTACACAACTGTTTGCGAGACTGGAGGCACTCGTTGCATCGAAGAGTTTGCAAAGGTCGACAGTCAACCTTGGGTTTTACATCGTCTGTTACGATGGAAAGGTGCGTGGCGTCCCGTGTCTTTCTTCGCACGGGCTCACCGTCGCATCGTTTGAGAGAGCTACACCACCAGGCTCGTTGCCAATCAAAAACTGTCAGCTGCCTGTGAAAGTGTCTCACTCCTCTGCGAGGTCGGTTTGAGACGCTTTCACGGGTAAAAACGGTGAGCCACTTACACGGGGGGGGTACGTATAGTTGTAAGTGCGTACTTCGAGAATTAGGCCTTGCGTGGGTACACTTTGCTGCCTATTTTACCTTGCAAACTGTCATAAGTACCGGTTATTGACCGCAATGTTGCGGTCAATGACCGCATGGGTGCGGTCAATGACCGCATGGGTGCGGTCAATGACCAGTACCCTACCGGTCAATGACCGCAAGGTACCGGTCAACATTATTGCGGTCAGCGTGGTGCGGTCATTGACCGCACCAGCCCTTGACCGATCCACCGTGTAGAGAAAGAAGAACTACTCTACGGCACCAGAAAGTCCAAAAAACCATGGTAAAGAAAGTAGAAGGAGAAAAAAGAAGTTGTCGACAACGAAAGAAAGAAAATAACAGAAAATAAGACTCTGCATTCCGCGAAGATGACTTGATGCCAGCATCAAACACATGAGAGGCAAGTAGCGCCTGAACACGAAACTAAGATCTTCCCCCCCGCTCCCCTCGGGATCGGAGCCCGTGTGACCCGGTTGGACTCAAAACGACCCTCTTTGCCTCCTTACCCCCCTGGCCACTATTGGAGACACCCGCCGCCCATTTGTTTCACTACCAGCCCAGGCGTCGGCCTTTTCATGAAGCTTTTCTGGGTGTACGTAGAATCCCGTAGGCCACGCCGCCACGATGGATGCCACCGCGGTACCTTCCGCCGGTATCGTTGCTTCTCCCTCCCCCCTTCTACTAAGCAAGCTCAGTTAACCAACAAGTGCACGAAAACAAAAGAATACGCAAGAAAGAGAGAGAACTGTGGATAAAAGAAAGAGATTACGCGAGGTCAACGTCGTCCTTGGGTCTTGAGCCTGATCGAAATTAGGTGAAGCACAGGTGACACACAGCAATCTACTGGTCCTCCAGAAAGAACAGTCAACCTGTGGGTGCTTCAGCACAGGTGAAGTCGCTGCCCCCAGCAGTCCTTGCGAAGCAAGTACTGCACAACGGCAATGGATTTCGTGCCCAGGCCGTTGTGGTGCGAAGAGAGACTCAGGCGCGCAAGGCCCCTCCCGAGGGATAGTTCTCAGGTGAAGCAGCCAGGCGAAGCCACGCCTGAACTTTCGCGACAAAAAAAATAATTGTGGCGGGCAGCGGCTTCACCCGCTTCATGTCGCAAGACAACATTGCGCCAGGGCTTAAGCTCCGTTTTCGGTCTCAGAGAAAATACGTGTGGTCCACGTGTGGGCGCTTAACGTTCGAGGGGGAAAAAAACCGTTTCCCTTAGTGCGACGGCAAAAAGAAATAGCGTCGCTACTGGACTTGCCGACACCTGGCTGTGCGGCCTTGACCACTTGTGGGCCTAGACTCCCCTGCATGTGGACCAATAAATCAAAATCCACTACCTGTGGATCCACACGTGGGGGAACAAAATCCAAAGAATTCACACGTTCCACACGTGGAGCGTAAGCCCTGCAATGCGCAAGGTATAGAGAGTAGAAAAATGACAAGAAAACAAGAAGACAATACAGGTGGCGCGCGCTACCCGACAGGACGGAATAGCGTTTTTTTGATCAGTTGTTGCTGATCGTCCGTTACTTCGTTAGTCAGTGCAAGCCTCAACACCGGGAGCGTTTTCTTTCCTGAAATCTGAAGTTATTCCCGGCAGCTGCGAGATGCGTGACCCGGCTTGTGCACTGATGCGGCCAGATACGGAATCTCGAACCGCAACCTTGCATTCGAGGTAGCATGACGCTTCTTTCATTGTATCTTTGCTCGGAAAAGGTCGTAAACTCAGGGGATTAGCTTCTAGCGTTATTTGTGGATTAGAAGGTCGGTATTTTAAAGTCTCCGGTTGACCGTAGAGTAGACTTCTGTATCCACATTTGCACTGTCAGTCCCAATTTGGAGAAGCCGGCGGGGAAAAAGAAGAAAATAAATGGCACTACACCATCACCCAGGCCTCCGGCAGAGGTGGCCAATGCGCAATCCGAAGCACTCGAGGCCCAGCATTGTCGTGAAGATACGATCGCGTCGTGCTGTGTTTAGCCCATTCCTGAGTGAGGACGCAAAAAGCTGTCAGCGGCCCAAAATGGAAAAATGTGCCGGAAACCAAGCTAATGCCCTGGTAAACTAACGAAAAGAGACGGTCAGACGGTACCAGGAAGACAGTCACCTACTGCGGCACCATACTGAGGAGGGCCTACCGTAAGTAAGGTATGTGGACAATGGCCGAAACCACCAATGACCAACGACCAAGGTGCCCACCGATCCTCTTACCTCGTGTAACCACCACTCTTACGACACACAGAGCACAAAGAATATCTTCCCTTAACGACGAAGGTCACCCGGAGACTTCAAAACCCCGGAGTTTCAAGCGAACTTTCACTCTGAAAAAACATAGCCGAAGGGCCATCATCTTGGACCCAAGCAATTTCTGGACGAGGGAAACCCTGCCGAAGGAACCAACCACCCCCGGGCGGGCTAGTCTGACACAAGTTGTCTGCAGGAAGAAGAAGAAGAAAAAGAAAAGTAAAAGGCCGCTCCTGGTCCAGGAACGTGACGGTCAACCACACAGCTGGCAAAGCTTGAGTCGGAGGCAGCACAGTGCTACAACCCCGTCCGCTCTGCCCTGCGGCTGACCGTCTCGACGAGCTTGTGGTCAGCGCAAGCGCCAAGCCCCAAGGTGCGCCACGCCTTGATGCTTTAGTTTGGGAAATCGGTAGCCACTTGACCCGTAGGCCCGTGGCTCTGCAGTACCGCCGAACACGTGAAGCTTGGCTCCCGTGTAGCAGGCTTTCCCTGGTACCTAAATGGGCTAGTAAAGAAAGAAAAACCGTCTAGAAAGACGAAGAACCCGGCAAAGGTTCTTTTTACAACCGTATGCCCGAGCTGGGTGGAAAGCGTCCAGGGGACATCCTCGTCGGTCAGATATACGAACGCGGTGCGTCCAAAAGCCGAAAGAAAAAAGAGCATGCGCCCACGGGCATCTCTTTCGTTTGTGTTTGTTTCCGTTGTCGCATGACCTTATGCCGAAGGCTATGGCTCGACCTCGATCACCATCAACCCGGGGCTGTGTGTAGGGACTTCAAAGGGAGAAAAAAATTGACAGGCAAAAAAAAAAAAAGCTACAACCAAAAAAGGAAGCAGCAAAAAGCATAGAACCGTGAAACGCGCGTAAGCCGCGCATTTTCTATCCACCTAATCCCCCCTCCGGTACCAAACGGTGGCACCACGGTGAATACGCCCTTTCTGGTGATCAAAAATTGGAAAACCCTTGATTTGAGGCATTTCCGCAGGGAGTGATGGGGTTCCAACGGGGTTCGGGCGCAATTTCCCTGCAGAAGATGGTCAGAAAAAATTAGAATACCTGCGTTTTTTGTCCCCCCCCCCTGCAAACTAAGTCAACACGGCGCAGACGGGATCAGTGCGGTGTTGAGCACATACCCATTCCAAGCACGTTCTTGCAATCCCCCCTGCAAACTAAGTTTTCCCCCCTGCAAGGGTACCTGTAAATCCAGGGTCTCCGGGCCCCGGGCCCCGGGTTAGGGACCAGATAGGCCCACGGTAATCACGCTCCTGGAATGGGGTATCCACAGAGGGTGAGAGTCCCGTATTTCCTCGACGAGCCATGTTGGTTAACTCCTTGCTAGCACGAGTCGCTCAGTTTGGGAATGCTGAGCTAATCGGCAGGTATCCCTCTGCTAAGGCTAAATATCTCCCGGAGGCCGATAGCGAACAAGTACAGTGATGGAAAGATGCAAAGAACTTTGAAAAGAGGGTTAAAAGTCCCTGAAACCGATGAGTGGTAAGAGTTGGAGATGCGTTCAAATCTTAATCATTGCTCCTTCACTGGGGTTTATGGTTGAGACGTCTGGACCTATTCGGATCGTCCAAGCTTCTGTTGCGAGACGGCTTGCCGGCTGCCTCAGTTTTGCTCGGATCGACCAGGATAGGAATGAGTTGAGGAGGTGACCCGCGGCATCGTCAGCGAAGGGTAAGTGTCGGCGTCTTCGGACAACGTCCTTGCTCCCGCTGGCCTGACGTGGTTAAACGCTCGCAGGCTCGTCCAAGGATGGAATCTTCAATATTGCAGATTCCACAACAAGCGGAGAGCAAGACGAGAAGAAATCAAGAAATAAACTTGATAAAATTACATAAAAATATACTATAACTCTAAAAAAACGCACGCGGTCGTGGGTTTACCACAGGGGCTGAGCGGGCGGAGGCTCTAAGGTGAAATGGTCAAAATGCCCTGGAAAAAATGCGGGACATTTTTTTTCCAAAATGCGGGGTTTTAGGGATTCTGGCCCAATTTTTTTTTTTTTCAATGCCCCACCTCGGGTGACTGAGCTGTTGTGTTGAGTCAAATTAAGTCGCCTGGTGGTGTCATTCCGTCAATTCCTTTAAGTTTCAGCCTTGCGAATGTACTCCCCCCTGAACCCATAATCTTTGATTTCTCGTTCGGGGAGTGCCGTGGGAGCCAAAATGACTTCCCTCGATCCTGAGACGGCATCGTTTACAGCAGTGGACTACGACGGTATCTGATCATCTTGGATCCCCACGCTCTCGTTCTTGATTAATGAAGACATTCTTGTCGAATGCTTGTACCCTTTCGGCAGCCAGCTAGACCTGCCAGAGCCTGAAAACCTGCGTCCGGTTTCGTGGCTGTGTCGAAAAATACATTCCGAGGATGTTTTTGAACGCTTTGGAATCCGTCGAGCTCGGACAGTTTGAGGCCCTGGAATGGAATATTAAACGAATTGCATCTCGAGGTTTTGTTGAACACTCACGCCCGCCACTGAACCCAGATTCACCTGTGTTTCGTGTGGGCTACAGCACATTTACCTCCTTTGATCTTTTGCAGCTGGCAGCCTCCTCAAGTATTTCCTACAAAGCAGGTGCTTATACAAAAATCCGTTGTTTCGTGTGGGCTACAGCTCATTTACCTCCTTAGATGTTTTGCAGCTGGCAGCATCCTCAAGTATTTCCTACAAAGCAAAAAATCCGTTTAGAACGCGCGCGGCATACAATAACACGTTCTGTTTTATGCCCCTGGACGAATCCTGGGTTCCAGTTCCTCGGCGCGTAGCAACTCCTTTGTTGTCAGCCACAGCAGGGGATGCGTGAACGGGCGATAGGAGATGGGTGGCAAAGCGGGCGGCGGAACACGCGTTTCACGGTCATAAGAAAGAATGGGGAACTCAGTCTAAAACAACGTTATACACGGGTGGGGGAGAAACCAGCAAACAAAGCAAAAGCAGAAAGAAAAGAAAGCATGCGTTCAGTTGACTTTGCTGCTCCCGCAACCGGGGGAGAAAGGGGGTCACGGGGTGGACAAAGAACTTTTTTGGATGCTCTTTCCTTCGCGTGCTGGGTAGAAACTGGGGATGAGGGGCCATATCGGTTACCTTCGTTTAGCTTGAATTTCAATTTGTTGTTCCGTTCAACTGATCTCTTTAGTACTGTTGTACTGCAAAAAGCATAATGTCCATCATTTCGGAACCCATGCAATAGTAACCAACTACACTTGTCTGAGACACAAGAACCTATTCGGAAACAGCCGCCGTTATACACCAGCACTGACATCCAGATTTACCTGTAGGCTACAGAGCACTTCTTCCTCGTGACTTGCTCCCTGTTGCGTTCATGGTTGTGCCCTGCCTAGGAGATTTCCCGATTGGCTGTTCTCAGCCAATCAAGAAAGCCAAGCGCGTGCAGCCGAGTCGTTGCAAACATCGTCTTTCGTCTCCAATTTCGCGCAAAACCCATCGTTCCCGGTCTACTCCTAGCACAAGGTCCACGTTTCATTTCCGCCGTTCGATCTCGTCGCTCCTCATCTCGTGGTCCCTTGCGGTTTCATTCCGCTTGGCGAGTGTTTGCGGGCGTGAACCTGCCGTACGCAAGCGGCCCATGTACGGTTCACGAGAGCTTTACCCGCGGTATGGCGCGCACCTTTTCGCGCTCCGTTCGGCACCCATGCCGCGCCGTCTGCTCTCGCATTACGGTTTCGAGCATCTGCTTGTTGGTCATTTGGGGCCTTTTGTTAAGGCCGGCCGTGCTTTAAAGTTGCATCTTATCGCGCTTCTCATCGCGTGCGATTTCGCGGTCGCTGAGTCGGTGTTCAGAAGATGGCTCTTCATACCTCGGAGTTTCTAACTGGCCCTGACCGAATCTGATCGAGCTGACCGGATCCGGAGAAATTACCTATGTAATACCCTGTTGCCAGCCAAAGCGCAAAAATACTCGAGGGACTGCCTTGTGCTCATTTCGAAGGAGGCTAGAGAGTTTGTTGAACGCTTACGCCCGTCACTAAACCCAGATTTACCTGTATTTCGTGTGGGCTACAGCACATTTACCTCCTTTGATCTATCGCAACTGGCAGTCTCCTCAAGCATTTCCTACAAAGCAGGTGTTTATACAAAAAGAAAAAGGGAGCAAACAGAAACAAAAACAAAAAACGAAGGTGCCCAATACCACTCTGTGCTCGTGTGTTTCTACCGCCTTCAAGACGTTGCGAATCAATCATAATCCAATCGCCGGAGACGACCCGGAGGCTCTAGAACTGGAGTTGCAAACGGCCTTCCACCTGGGGTACTAGCTTGGGATGTCTTCTAGCTCGAAAGTTAAAGGGGGGGGGGTCGAATAATAAAAAAGGTTCCGGGTAGCCGAACAGTAGCAGGATCATAATAGTGGCAGTGTTTTTAGACAACCAGACGAGCGTCGAATAGCTGTTGTTATTCGACCCCCCCCCTTTAGTTGGTGTCGGAAACCTGGTTGACCCTGAAAACAGCCCATGGCAATCCCTTGATCCGCGTACTCGCTGGTATAACAAAAAGCCAGGCGTGCGTAGGAGTTCGTGGTCCACCTCACGAAGTCGTTGGCGTGAGCGTCGGTGGAGGCGTGGATCAGTGCAGATCTTGATTGTAGTAGCGAATATTCAATGGAGATCGTGGAAGGCCGAAGTGGAGAAGGGTTCCGTGTCAAGAGCAATTGGACACGGGTCAGTTGGACCTGGAGGCAAGGTGTACTACTCATGGAACGCGAACCCAGCAAGGCTACAACGATGGTTGTTGGTTTCGGCGATTCCATTCGACGGCCCAACCAGACACCGAACCCGGAAGTTAGTTCCCCGCTCAAAGGTAGAGATCACAACTAGCACCCTGCTTTCGCATAAAAGA
>JAPJBO010001214.1:0-59300 GCA_030068145.1 Diplonema papillatum | reverse complement strand
AAGGGAATAATAAGCATTTATTCGGCAAGATAATTTCCGTTTATTTTGCCGAGGTGTCGGTTTTAGTCCCGAGGGAGGCCCGAGGGGGGGTTTGCAACCCCGAGCCACGAGCGGAGCGAGTGGCGAGGGGTTGCAAACCCCCCCGAGGGCCTCCCGAGGGACTAAAACCGACACCGAGGCAAAATTGGCGGAAATTATTGCCGAATAAATGATTTTATTGGGAAAAATAAATTCCCGAGGATGGAAAGAAAACCATACTGCTTTGCAGTTATGTTGGTGTCTAGCAGAACGTTGCGTAGCAAATGTGCACGGCAGAACGTTGTGTAAGACGTTGAGCATATTGCTTTGCAGTTACGTTGGTGTTTAGCAGAACGTTGCGTAGCAGAACGTTGTGTGTCTGAGACATTGCGTAGCAGAACGTTGTGTAGGAGTGGAGTTGTTGTAAGTGACGGGTCACAGATCAATGTGCCTGGTTGTTCTGCTGCAACTGGGGGAGTCCCGGCAGGTTGACGTTGTAGTTCACAACATACGATGCTGCTTGCATGGGCGCTTGCATGAAGGACTGCACAGGTGCTGTCGTGCTGGGTAGGACTGTTGGATGAGCGCTGCTGACAAGTGCTGCGGTTTTCTTTCTGCGAGGTCTTGATATGGATCAGAAAGGATGAATTAGACTCAAAACGAGCTCAAAACACGCGATTTCACTCACCACAGGGAGAAAAAAAAATTTGCGAGGGGTCTCCCCTACAGATTTCTGCCTACGACCTTATTTTGCGCCGCCAGCTATTTTCAGTCGGAAAAATAAACGAATTTATTTCCCTAGGGACAATAAATTTCATTTATTTGTTTCGACTGAAAATAGCTGGCGGCGCAAAATAAATTCCGAGATCGGAAAAAATAAATTCGTTTATTTGTCCGGCCTGTGTAAACACAACGGAATCCTGTCAAAAAATAAACGAAATTTATCGTCACGCTCCTCCAGCCATTTCCACCAGAGGGAATTTATTTTTCCCAATAAAATTCTTTTTTCGTGGCTATAAGGGAATAAAAATCTTGTTTCGTGGCTATAAGGGAATAAAATTATTTCGTGGTGGCTATAAGGGAAAAAAAAAGCGGTTGTCGTCAGTTCGTGGATATAAGGGAATAAAATTCTTTTTCCGTGGCTATAAGGGAATATTGAAAATACCGGGTGGCTATAAGATAATTTGCCCTTTTTGCAAATATATGCATATGCATATGCACGGTGAACTCCAACCTCTGACCTGGAGTGGATCGGGAGGTCCTAGGAGAGGGTGTGGTCACACCCGCAAAGGGCATGTGCCACACCCGCAAAGGGCATGTGCCACACCCGCAAAGGGCATGTGACACCCGCAAAGCGGGTGTGGAAACAGGGGATTTCGGTGGAAATACCTTGGTTCTCATCGGTATTCTGGACCGGCCTT
The DNA here is from genome assembly GCA_030068145.1 of Diplonema papillatum. NCBI lineage: Eukaryota > Euglenozoa > Diplonemea > Diplonemida > Diplonemidae > Diplonema > Diplonema papillatum. Next base: position 57,861 of record JAPJBO010001214.1, on the reverse strand, counting down.
GTTTCTTTTGGAATGCAACATGTTCCTTTTGAACCTCAACCCCCTCTGGATTATGTTTGTTGATTGAATTACCTCAGAATACGACTCCCAGTGCCCTTCTCTCATGGGGTTGGGCCAGTTTCGCTTGTTACTGGGGCCATGGTTTTGTATTGGGGTTTTTTGCTGTGTCTACCTTTTCTTGATTGTTAGACTCTATGTAGTGCAACAGCAGTGAATCGGAACTTGACAGATCGTGGGGTTCCACCGTTATCCACCGTTGTGTGGACCCCCAAACTGCAGACTGTAGGGGATTTCTTGTGGCGGCGGTCTGGATTTTGCGTCAGCAGGTGGACAACAACAAGGAGAAAAAGAACTCGAGAACAACCGGCGATAAAACAAACATAGCATAACTTTGTGGGAACTTACAAAGGAAGGAAGGACAGATCAAGTCTTCGATCAGAGCAAGTTATGTCATGTGCTGGCGGATGTGCCGTGTCCACGCACCCTTTGATCCAAGCTTTCTCCAGCACAGCTTGCATCGAAGAGGCTCATCGAAGAGAGCAGGATGCTTTTTTTGGACATGCTGACTCATTCCAGCTGCCTTTACTTTTACACGACATGCAGGGCATTCAGCCATGCAGTGGCATTGAATGCGGTCGCGATGTGCTGCGTCGATATGGGCAGCCATCGAGGATTCCACAGCTTTTTTGCCACAAAAGTCGCACGGCAAATATGTTTCCGTTTCTTCTTCCTCTTCCTCTTCCTCTTCGTCTTCTTCTTCGTCTTCGTCTTCTTCGTCGTCTGCTTTCTCCTCACACTCCTCTGCTGCATCGCTATCACCCGCTTCCTCCAATTCCTTCTGAGCTCTCTGCACGAGGTTCTTGGTGAGGTTCTTGTCTGGCACAAACAGCGGCAGTTGTGGGGGGGCTGTCGGCGCCTCGCAGTTGCACACACGAATCGTTCCAGTTCCACCCGCAAACCGGAACGCCGTATAGGGCCCCCCACGAAAGACGAAGTTGGTTTTCATTGCGGCAAGCTGCTCACAAAGAACGATAAGGGCTAGATTGCTACGCGCATTGCGGTGCAGGCAATCGCAAATCAAAACTGTTTGTTTTCCGCGAAAGCCTGTCTGGGACAGATCCGCAACCTTCCACGGAAGTCGGCGGGCTCTCCGTTTTTCCTCCGCGCATGCCAGATCTACCTCGCAGGTTTTTGGGCTGCTGATCATGGGCACGTCAGCTTTCCGCTCTCCGTTTTCTGCCTCCTCAGCTTCATCCGAACACTGCAATGGAAGGGCATCCATGCGATCCCACCAATGGCTGAGGCTGTGGCAATACGCATTCGTTGTTGAGCCCTTTCGCACGCTTTCCATGAGGTGGAGGAAGATGTGCGCAGATAAACGGGCACGCAAAAAGGGGATGCGGGCGGCAGTTTCTTTTTGACCCCAGTAACGCCAGGGTACGTCCGAATACCGGAATTCGGCAAGGTCGCTTAGGCTGATGAATAGCCAGCGAAATGTTGGTGATAGCTCTCGTTGCGCCATCATGGAGACTACCTTCCTCACGTGCGCTCCGGTAGCATTCTGGCTGACATCGATGTTCAAAGTGCTGCACAGGTCTCGAAGTGCCGACGTACTCTCAGCATCCAGCTCCTTGAACAACGCCAACCCCATACCCTTTATGTCGTGCAGGGCTGGAGAAACGTAGTGTGCTGATGGTGCCACTGCGCTCAGCAGTGCTGTAACCTCCCCCGCTGTGAATTTCGGCGGCTTTATGAAGTCGGTGATGACCTGCATCAACAACGGCGACTTTTTGTGGAGTCTTACTCCTGTCACCTCGGAAACGAGCTGACGCAGGCTGTTCAACCGTATCGCTGCTCCGACCTTCTTTACGAGGTATGCCTCAATAAAGTTGGAGACAACGTCGGAGGTCGCCGTGTTGTTGGCTTCGCAGTCGCTGCCATTGTCGCTGCCCTCGATCGTGCGCCTCCGCTTGTTGTCTTCAGGTGTTCGTGGCATACTTGAGGACAGTGGCATCGTTGTGTTTAAGAGTGTGTGAGTCGCTGGATGATGTTTTCTTGAGGTATCAACGAACAGGTATCTGAGAAATTGGGGGAAAAGGCAAAGTCAGTCCAGAATACTGATGAGAACACAGGTATTTACACACGAAAATCCAACTTTCACACCCGCTTTTTGGGTGTGGCACATGCCCTTTGCGGGTGTGGCACATGCCCTTTGCGGGTGTGGCACATGCCCTTTGCGGGTGTGGCACATGCCCTTTGCGGGTGTGGCACATGCCCTTTTCGGACCTCCCGATTTAACTCCATCTCAGAGGCTGGAGTTCACCCGTGAGACGATGCCAACCCCCCCCCTAGGGCTAAGTTGGATGGAAACGCCGTTTCTTTTAGTTTTTTCGAAATATGGAAACGGAAACGGAAACGTTTCCGTTTCTTTTAAAAGAAACGCCGGAAGGCTCCTCATGCTGAGGGGTTCTATAGAACACCACTTCGCGGGTCCTTCTGTGTGTCCGTCGGGTGTCCGTTTCCAGCCAAATTTTGGCTTTCCTTTCAGAGGGCGGGATCACCTTCTTCTTTTGATCTACCAGCGGGCACTTCTCTTCCTCCGTCTTCTGGCGGGCTCTCTGACTCTTCAGGGCTCTTCCTACCTATTTGCTCGTGTCAGATCGCCGACAAAAGAAAGCGGTGAGCATCAGCGACTGCTCTGCACAAACAAGACCGCGACGACACACAAGAAGGGGCCGAGCCAAGTCGAAGAACAGCCCAACCACAAGCTAATGATGCAGAATGTCGTCACATGCGGATGCTGAGGGTTCTGACACCAGATTCCACTCTTCTGTGCCTACCACTTCGTCCTCTGCTGCTTCCAACCCACGTTCTCATGTTTACTTGTATCGGCGGCCGTGCCGAGTGGGGCTTTTTGAATCTGCAGTCTCTCGTTGTCTATGCTCCGATAACACCGCCCGATGGTGCCCCTTCCGGTGACGGTTGCCACCCGTCGTCGTATGCAAGGTGCACTGTGGCAAGCGATGTTTAACGCACACGTTACTGCGTGGCCATCGCTTTTCTGGCGGGTTCAACATTGCCCCGGCATACGTGTGCCCTTCTCACCTCCTGATGCTGATTGCACTCCCTCTTTGTCTTACGCCGCCGAAAAACCCCGGTCTTGTAGCCTGTGGCGCGGCGGTGCTCCCGCTGTCCTGAACGATCGTATCTGTATAGCCTATTATTGGAAGCGGATGTGCTTTCCCGATCGTCTTCAGCGCGTTGGCCAACGGCCTCGCATAACAGAGCATCGTCGCTACAACAGCCATTGGCTGCAGACCTCAAAGTCATCACAACCGGATGCGTGTGGTTGCGTCTGCTCCACGCGGTCGCAACTCTTATGCTTCTTTCCTCCCTCTTTTTCGGAGCCACCTTGTCCATGGTTTTCCACTGGATTGCGGGGTCCACCGTTCGACACACATTTCCGGTCGGACCTTCAGCCAGTATACTAGTGGCATACCAGCCGTTTCTTTTGAAAAGAAACGGCGTTTCCATCCACCGCCAAAAAGAAGGAAACGGAAACGGAAACGTTTCCAACGTTTCCATCCTACATAGCCCTAGGGCAGTGATCATGGCAAACGTTGAACGTTTGAACGTTTGACAAACGTTTGCGTTTGCAAAATTCATGTCAAACGTGTATCAAACGTGAGTGAGGCGCTGGCTGCGCCTGCAGTGGGGATCCGAGTTTGCGAACACTCGAGCCACAAGGGCAAGATCTTCATGCCCGGGGCCCCAGAAAGTGGGAGGGAACACTTGCTGAAGGCTAGTATCTCCCTGTATCTCCCTGTGCACGCCCAAGGAGAACCAGAAGGATGTCTTGTTCCCTTATTTTCGTCGTGTCCGCCTGCAGCCACGTGGACAAGTGCTATCAAGGGTCGTGTACTGTGTACAGACCCGGTCCATCGATTGGCAAACGTCACGTTTGCACGTTTGTCAAACGTTTGCGTTTGATAAATCTTGTCAAACGTACGTTTGCAAACGTTTGATAACATCACTGCCGCCCCCCCCCCCCCCCCCCCCCCTACACGGTGAACTCCAGCCTCTGAGATGGAGTTAAATCGGGAGGTCCGAAAAGGGCATGTGCCACACCCGCAAAGGGCATGTGCCACACCCGCAAAGGGCATGTGCCACACCCGCAAAGGGCATGTGCCACACCCAAAAAGCGGGTGTGAACGTTGGATTTCCGTGTGTAAATACCTGCACGGTGCACTAGTCATTAGGAATTCAGTGTTCTTACTAGTAAAATTACTAGTGAAAATGTCTTACTAGTGCCACTAGTCATTCTTACTAGTGGCACTAGTCATTCTTACTAGTGGCACTAGTAAGAATGACTAGTGCACTAGTAAGAATGACTAGTGCACTAGTAAGAATGACTAGTGCACTAGTCATTTTTGCTAGTGTTTTACACAGTAAAGTCCATTTTTAGGCGGTGGATATGGTGTGGGTGTCCGACCCACGCTCGAATACTGTTCCGCAGGTTCGTCCTGCCGCTGTTGTGCACGCAGCAACATGAATGGTGAACACAACAGGTTGCCGAGAAGAACAAGTGAATGGGATAAGCATGGCCCGAAGTCTGGGGTGTGATGGGTGGGGAATTGCAAGAACGTGTTTGGAATGGGTATGTGCTCAGGGTGTGATGGGTGGGGGAGGGGGGAACAACGGAAGAAAGGGCCATGTGGCATAGAGTGCTGAATTCAGAGGAGGTAAGACTACCTTCCACCCGTGTGGGCATCGCGCATGTGGGCATCCCTTCTGCGTGCATCGGCGAACCTTTGCATGCACAGGGGGCAGGTCTTCTTGTCAAGCTTCTCAGCATGAACGTACAGCAGGTGTTGGGTCAGCCCGCCCTTGCGAACTGTCTTTTTGCACGATGGACATTGCGTTGTGCATTCGCAGGTGACTGTAGGGCGGTGGTGTGCGTCGTAGTGTGCGAAGAGGCCGTGGATTCGCGTGTAGCTCTTCTGGCTGATAATACACCCGTGCTCGCTGCTCTCGTTTTCAGGGTCGGTTGTGCTGCTGTCCGCATCGTCATCCTCGTCCTGATCCTCCTCCTCATCGGAAGTCGGGTTGTTGTGCCACGGCTTCTCGTTGCAAATGCAAATCTTGAGAAGAACACCTTCACGAGCAGGACTGCTACGAAACTTCTGTCCCCATCGTTCAGTTCTCCGGCATACGTGGGCACCCAAACCAGCCCTTCGGAGGCGGGCCTCCAGGTTTTCTGCGGCTTGCTTCCACACCGTACTTCGTGCAGTGATGCACTTGCAAAGAAATATGGTGTCGTACTGGTACAGGTGTGGGAGGGGATTGCGACACGCGGGCGCGAGGTCAGGCGCGCTTCGCTTCGTGTCCAGGCTCTTGAGGTGCTTTGTCTGCAGCTCGATTGCCTGGAAGTCGCGTTCCATTGTCTTCTGGGACGTGCAGGCGGACCACCTTTTGCGCTCACCGTTCATCTGCATCCTCTTCTACCCGACTAGCATCCGGAAGTGTCCGGATCACGAGCCGTAGCATGCCCTTCACATCGTGCAAGGCTGGTGTGATGGCATGCGCTGGTTCCGTGATACGGGCGGCAATGTTGCAGTGGAAGCCCTGCGCATGCATTTCCTGGATGCTAAGCCGTTTGCATCTGTGCAGGTGTGCCAACCGCGTCTCAATGCAGGTTGCACAAAAGGCACTTCGGTGCCCGCCACCGCCCACGCCTCGAAAGAGCGACCACAATTCTGCGTGGTCACCACCAAACACAAATCGACTCAGAGGAATAATTGTATTGTTTTTGCAGAACGTACTTTCCTGAATAGCGCTCAGATGCGGCAGGCAGCTGAAGATCCACCATGAGTGGAAGGCAGGCTTCCGCTTATCGCACACAGTAAGAAACCGCGTCGCCTTGAGGTCCCCGGACAGTCCAACAGCAAGACGCTGCCTCCCTGTTGCCCCACGGAAGGCGTTGCCTGGTTTGTACGCGTCCATTGTCACAACCACTGCGGGTGGGCAGCCACCCTGCTCCAGTGGAAACTTGGACAGCAGGAACGAAATTGCCTTCGGGGTATCCCCGACCAACTCGTCGGCCATCGCCTTGAACCCTGCTTCGCGTGCAGCAAGGGTGTTGTAGGACAGCCCCATGGTCAGGCCAAGTTCGCTATTAATTAGCGAGCCCAGCTGGGCACACTGACGCATAGACATGCCGAATCGCATTCTGTTCTCTGCAATGATGCCACCGATAGCGCGCGCTGTCGGTGCATGGTATGCATCCATTGTTGTTTTCCCCCTGCGGTGTTTCAAGGCTGGCGATGTGGGACCGTACGAAAATCATACTACGTAAGAACTAATGCAACACGCCCTCCTCTCTGGCCGAGACCCCGACTCCTGTCCATCAGGGCTGACATCATCGTCAACACATGCTCATTTTGTTTTTTGTTGGGAGTACGTGTTGACGATGACGATGGCAGTTGACGAAGACAATGGCAGCCCTGAAGGACGGGAGTCGGGGCCTGGTGGTTTATAAAGTATCCTGGTGGTTCCACATTGTCACCAGCGAGTGCACTTGGGCCAGAGGGTGGGGGGCGTTGCATTAGTTCGTACGTAACTTTGTGTAGTATGATTCTCGTACGGTCCCGCATCGCCAGCCTTATCACTCACGAAACACCGCAGGGGAAAACAACAATGGATGCATACCATGCACCGACAGCGCGCGCTATCGATGCCATCATTGCAGGGAGCATAATGCGATTCGGCATGTCTATGCATCAGTGTGCCCAGCTGGCTCTCTACAGCAGTGAATGGCGAGCTTGGCCCGACCACGGGGCTGTCCTCCACAACATCTTTGCTGCACGGAAACGCATGCGCAGGGCTTCCGCTGCAACATTGCCTCACAACACAAGAGGTTCTTGGGAAACTCCTCTGCCAGGCGACTGGAAATGTTGTGCGCACTTACGGCAGGTGGCTTGGCAACCTAGTGTTCACCATTCATGTTTCTGCGTGCACAACATCGGCAGGACGAACCTGCGGAACAGTATTCGAGCGTGGGTCGGACACCCACGCCATATCCACCGCCTAAAAATGGACTTTACTGTGTAAAACACTAGCAAACATGACTAGTGCACTAGTCATTCTTACTAGTGCACTAGTCATTCTTACTAGTGCACTAGTCATTCTTACTAGTGGCACTAGTAAGAATGACTAGTGGCACTAGTCATATTACTAGTAAGATTTCTTACTAGTAAGTTCACTTTAAAATGACTAGTGATTGGCCTTTCTAGTGCACCGTGTGTGTTCTCATCAGTATTCTGGACTGACTTTGCCTTTTCCCCCAATTTCTCAGATACCTGTTCGTTGATACCTCAAGAAAACATCATCCAGCGACTCACACACTCTTAAACACAACGATGCCACTGTCCTCAAGTATGCCACGAACACCTGAAGACAACAAGCGGAGGCGCACGATCGAGAGCAGCGACAATGGCAGCGACTGCGAAGCCAACAACACGGCGACCTCCGACGTTGTCTCCAACTTTATTGAGGCATACCTCGTAAAGAAGGTCGGAGCAGCGATAAGGTTGAGCAGCCTGCGTCAGCTCGTTTCCGAGGTGACAGGAGTAAGACTCCACAAAAAGTCGCCGTTGTTGATGCAGGTCATCACCGACTTCATAAAGCCGCCGAAATTCACAGCGGGGGAGGTTACAGCAATGACGAAGGCGAGAACCCTTCCGGATCAATACCGCATTGAAAGCAAAGTGCGCAACGTCCAAGATGTGAAGGTTGTTGGTGTCACGCTCAGAAGCAAGCCGATCACGGCGTGGAGACAGCAGACACATGCTAAGCACGCGCTGTACAACAAAGTGGTTCAAGCCACTAAGCCCACGTTCCGCGGAGCGGATCTCCTGGCCGTTCTGTCGTCCATTACGCAGGCCCAGAACACGGATGCGGACGAGCCGTCGAAGCCCATACGCATCGCCTTCCCAATTACGACGCCGGGTGCAAAAGAGCAAGGGTTCCATGTGACCCTCGTCGAAGGCCTGTTTACACAGGTTAATTACAAGGTGGTGGGCACAACAGTCACTCTCGAGTGCGTACGTGTTGTCCCCGCGGGCAGCAGTGTGCCATCGGGTCTGTACCCAACCACCTACGTCCTCGACGAGCCCGCTGACGACCAGAAGCCAGTGCTCTGCAGACAGCTCCACCTTGGCTTGTGGCAAGTGAAGGTCCCCATTGCGCAGGGTGCAGCACTTGCTGGCGAGGGAGTGGCGGCCGTGGACCTGGACGAGCAGTACCGCCAGATCATGGGGCTGGGTCTGACGGGCGACAATGATCCCCAGGAGGAAGAACAGCAGGCACTGCTGATTGAAGAGGACATTGAGGACATGTAGGGTCCTGTGTCCTCAGCATCCTCCAGGCCGCAGTTCGTATTGAGAACTCTTCTGTTCGCCAGTTCTGCGTCCCACCGCCTCATCGTACCAGTCACCCGTAAACTTCCGCTCGTGAGGGCCTCCTGCGGCGGTGTTCCCGCACGGGCGGCAGCATCACTTTGACCTTTCTTTTTCTGTTTTCTTCTGCGAGCTTCCCTTCACTGCCGCGCTGATCAGGTCATCATGTCCGTGGAGGTCCGCAGATAACGGCGGCAGCATCACTCTGGCCTCTATTTTTCCGTTTTCTGCTGCGAGCTTCCTTTTAGTCTGGCGCTGATCAAGTGCTTCCGCAATATTCATCTGGTCACACCATGTCCGTGGATAAGGGGCCCGGAGACGATATCGAAGGACTCATTCATCACAGGAAGACAAATAATTAAACCATGCAATCCGCAAACGCTGCTGTGTTAGAAGTGGGCAAAACTCTCATCGAAGAGCGTTATGCAACACGGACCTCCCAGAGAAAGCTAGACCTTGTCAATAAGTCGCACAAGCGGCGTACTAGCATGAGTATCGGGGTGTCCGTGAAGCGCTGCAGAAAAGTGGAGAAGGAGTCGCGCTCTCGAGTAAAGGAGAGACTGCAACGGGGCTTAGCAGGTGCGTTCAAGGTCTTGGAAGAGGAGGGGTGGCGTGAATCCGCAAGATTGTCTTCCGTACCGCTTGTTGGCGTACTGTATACCGACGGGTACACAGCAAGAAACTCGCTGAGATCGCGCAACGCGCGCACACGTCTGTCGATGTCCCTGGTATACCCAGAAACCGGCGGTTTTGTCCCGTCCGTAACTGTCGTCGACCGGAAGAAAGCGCAATTTAAGCATTTCGAGAACCGGTTTCTCAACCATGCAATTTTGCGCCTTCACAATGCAAAGATCGTTCGCGGCCACGGTGTGACTCGGGTTCGGATCGAAAAGATCACCGGAGATCACTTTGACCGATGGCAGAGGCTTGACGGGTGTGGTGGAAGAGGCCACCGCTGCGCAGTATGCACCGTTCCAACAAGCGAATGGAGCATGTACATACATCGCTTTCCTCACCTCAGCCTTGCCCAAATGGCTGCAGCTGGCTACACATCGCTGCTGAGCGCAGTGGCACCATCAGCACACTACGTTTCTCCAGCCCTGCACGACATAAAGGGTATGGGGTTGGCGTTGTTCAAGGAGCTGGATGCTGAGAGTACGTCGGCACTTCGAGACCTGTGCAGCACTTTGAACATCGATGTCAGCCAGAATGCTACCGGAGCGCACGTGAGGAAGGTAGTCTCCATGATGGCGCAACGAGAGCTATCACCAACATTTCGCTGGCTATTCATCAGCCTAAGCGACCTTGCCGAATTCCGGTATTCGGACGTACCCTGGCGTTACTGGGGTCAAAAAGAAACTGCCGCCCGCATCCCCTTTTTGCGTGCCCGTTTATCTGCGCACATCTTCCTCCACCTCATCAGACAAGAACCTCACCAAGAACCTCGTGCAGAGAGCTCAGAAGGAATTGGAGGAAGCGGGTGATAGCGATGCAGCAGAGGAGTGTGAGGAGAAAGCAGACAACGAAGAAGATGAAGACGAAGAAGAAGACGAAGAGGAAGAGGAAGAGGAAGAAGAAACGGAAACATATTTGCCGTGCGACTTTTGTGGCAAAAAAGCTGTGGAATCCTCGATGGCTGCCCATATCGACGCAGCACATCGCGACCGCATTCAATGCCACTGCATGGCTGAATGCCCTGCATGTCGTGTAAAAGTAAAGGCAGCTGGAATGAGTCAGCATGTCCAAAAAAAGCATCCTGCTCTCTTCGATGAGCCTCTTCGATGCAAGCTGTGCTGGAGAAAGCTTGGATCAAAGGGTGCGTGGACACGGCACATCCGCCAGCACATGACATAACTTGCTCTGATCGAAGACTTGATCTGTCCTTCCTTCCTTTGTAAGTTCCCACAAAGTTATGCTATGTTTGTTTTATCGCCGGTTGTTCTCGAGTTCTTTTTCTCCTTGTTGTTGTCCACCTGCTGACGCAAAATCCAGACCGCCGCCACAAGAAATCCCCTACAGTCTGCAGTTTGGGGGTCCACACAACGGTGGATAACGGTGGAACCCCACGATCTGTCAAGTTCCGATTCACTGCTGTTGCACTACATAGAGTCTAACAATCAAGAAAAGGTAGACACAGCAAAAAACCCCAATACAAAACCATGGCCCCAGTAACAAGCGAAACTGGCCCAATTCCATGAGAGAAGGGCACTGGGAGTCGTATTCTGAGGTAATTCAATCAACAAACATAATCCAGAGGGGGTTGAGGTTCAAAAGGAACATGTTGCATTCCAAAAGAAACAAGGCCGGTCCAGAATACCGATGAGAACCAAGGTATTTCCACCGAAATCCCCTGTTTCCACACCCGCTTTGCGGGTGTCACATGCCCTTTGCGGGTGTGGCACATGCCCTTTGCGGGTGTGACCACACCCTCTCCTAGGACCTCCCGATCCACTCCAGCTCAGAGGCTGGAGTTCACCGTGTAATAAAATCTTTTGACGTCACTCCATATTGGCCCCGAACCCCCATCTGTGTGGCCCAAAACTCCCAAACGGTTTTTGACGGGCTGAGTCGAGGTAAAGGGGTCTCTGAAGGCCCACGAATAGGCCCAGGTGGGCCCAGGTGGGCCCCGGAGCGGGCACTCAGTGCGAGGGGGGGTGCCCCCAAAATGGGGTCATTTTCAAAGCCTCGCCACTACTCAAGCTAATCAAACACCTTCTGGCCTCCAGCGGGAAACCCAGACTACACAACGACAAGATCGGCTGTGTTCCGCTGTAGATAGCCACCAGCGGGTCCTCTTGAAGCCGAAGAGTTTTCAGGGATCACAGATAGCCCTACGCCGCCCCCCCAGTAAGTCGAATTGAGAACTTGGCAGTGTATAAACTGCAATAGCCCGACCTTCTACAAACTTCACCGGTTGGCCAAGGGTCAACAACGACTCCTCTTGGGTCGATAAGAAACCAGTAGCAAAACACTAACACAGCACTCCATCTTGCATCGCACTCGCCCTTGCAGCTTCAGTACCCGAACCCCAACGCTCCGGTCTACGAAGCATCCAAGCGAATGAATTCATCGCCAGCGACTTTGACGACACTGTAGCTTCAGCTTACATTGGCCGAATGAGTGCCGTTGAGGAGTAACTATGAACGAAAGAAACGAGTGACATGAAAAGCTGACATCGGCGAAGAACAGCCACGAAGGAAAAATAAAGAGGGAAATCGTGGGGAATGAACGCGAACGAGTAAACAGGAAGAAAAGAAGACATGTTAAACAAAAAATAAAGAAAAAGTCAAAGCCCCCCCCCTTAGCCCCCCCCCCCCTAGGTGGTCAAACGATTCGCATTATCGCATGTTATCGCATTTGGGATTTTGGCGCCAATTATCGCATTTTCATTCGCATTATCGCACGATTATCGCATGCGCGATAATGATTATCGCACGATTATCGCACATTCTCGCAGAATCCTTTGGGCCGCCTTGGTAGTTGGTGGTGTATAGAACGTTGTGGGTGTCCATCAAGCTCTCATAGTTCCTTGTATTTTCTCCTGCTCCGGAAGTCGTCCACCGAAACAACCCTTGCACTGGTAGAGCGCCGCCTGGCATATCCAAGACTTCGCGCCCACTTCCGTACCCCGCTCATAGCCGAGACCATCGTCAACCTGACGACAGACAGATGTCTCTTGCAATGCCACTGGCCAGTGCATTTGCCAGGGCATCCGTAAAGACAATGAAAGAGAGCTTGCACGTTTGCTGTCCAATGCTGATGGCCTGCCTCTTTTTGGTGCGTCGACATCTCTCACGGCTTCTGGTTCCGGCCGTGTCATTGTGTCTCGCCGAACATAGTTTTCCCTCGTACACACCAGTCATGGTTGGTCTTGTTTCGGCTTTTGTCGAGTTCCAGAAAGACGCTGCCTTCGTGCGAGCCGGCTCATGGTTCTGTTGTCTTCTGGAGACCCCCTTATATTTGACTCCGTATGCGCATGCTGTCGTGTCGATTTCTCGTGGACGTGATTGCCAGAAACGACAGGTTCTCATAGCACTTGCTACGAACCCCAACCAAGCGGAGAAGTCACAAAACGTTCCCCCGGAACCCACCCCTACAGTACAGGGGTATGTACAACAGTAATATGGATTATCGCATAATATCGCATGCCGATTATATGCGATAATTATTATCGCATGCGAATCGTTTGACCCCCACACGACGCACTTGTTAGCTCAAAAGTTAGAACATGGGTGCAACAAAAAGAAAAGAGTGGAAGAAACAAGATGGGCGGGGAGGGGTGCGTGGAACGTTTAGGGGGGAAGAATGTTACAGCAGGTGAGTTTTGTATTGCCGCAGCAAACACTGGTTTCCGCGCTTCGTTGTTGGAGGTGGCGCAATGCCTCGACACCACCTTTCACAATTCTCCTTCCCACTGGGACACGAGGAATCTACAACTAATTGGAGATGGCGGGGGACCCGTGAATTCGGTAGCCATCCCGCATCTAATGATTCTTCCCTCTCCTCTCGTTTGCAGAAACGCGGTCAGGCTTGACCGATCAATCGAGCTCGAAGAACGCCTACGTCAGGAACTGCGTATAAGTCGATCTTTCAGTGCGTTAGCCCCTCGTCCATCACACTCCCCTACGTCAGGAACTGCGGCTTCCTTGCACTTCGACGAGACACGGACTAAGCACGCATAATGTGCAGAAACGAATATTGACTGCGGTAAAGTGAGTCAAACCACTTACTCCCTACGACCTGAACTCGATTAAGTGGCGACTACATTCGGTTACGATTTATCGCTCGATTACATTACAAAGGTGGAGCATGAGGAGTACATCAAATATCGACCAATAAAATGCCGAAAACTGACGGGCAATGACCTGACATGTTGAACGAGCTTGAGAGCCTTCCGGCCACCTGTGCCAACGTCTCCCCCAGAAAAAAATACATCGACAAAACGATGACGGTCAACAACCCAACACCGAAGAGCACGTCGTTGAAAGATGACGCCACTCTTCGTTTTTTCTCCTCGCACTCAGAATTCGGAGCATCGCACCCTGAGTCGCGTAAGAAGTTAGAATAGAGGGTTGGGCATAAGACCCAAGCTTCGTCTGAGAAGTGGATTGTGCCCTTGCGCACGCGAGAAGGCAGTCGACATATTTAAGTACTTCAGGCGACGCGGCTGCACGTATTCAATCACCCGCTACTGTACTGCTGTCGAAGTAATAATGCAACAGTGACGACCTACAGCACGAACGAATGTGTGCTGGCTGCCTCTGCAGAGATGTGGCGTTCTCTTCAGTCGTAACACCACACGAGTTTTCTTTTTCCGTAACCGCGCGTGACCGACAGGTCATTTTTGGGGAAATCCTGGTCGGCTGACTAGTTTGCATACATCGGCTCGGCCACTGAACCCGGTTCCCTTTTTAAGAAAATCAAAGCACACTTAAGAATGTGGGGGTTTACTGTTTCGTAGGCTTTTTCTTTTTGCGCATTTGTCTCTAGTGGAAGGGAGCCGTGACTCCGAGCATCGCAAACTTCTATTGACGAATCTCATTTTGCTTGCGGCGGGAACAGTTGCAATTCTAAAAGGGGGAGGAAGATATGAGAGCAGAGAAAAAGAGTGCGAATGAGGGTATGGGTGCCAGATATAGAGTTCCTGAGCGGTGGTAACACAAACTTGGGTCAACGGTAAAGACGCCTGCGGTACGGCCGTCATGCGTTTTTAGATATTTAGCGGTGTCTGTATTTTGCACGCATGAGGACCTGGTACAGGGAGGGCCCCAGTGCATGTGCTAGCTTCAACTCAGCTATTTTCGTTTTTTCTTTTTGGTGTTCCTTTTCTTGTGCGGTCGGCGACTGTTTTTATTCTTAGTTTGGCTTTGGTTTTCGACTGGAGCTCTTGTTTGTCTTTTGCACACTTAAAAATGTGATTTCTGATTGGTGCTTTGTGTATAGCGCTTGAGACTCCGAAGGTTGAGAGTCCGCCACGGGCGACCTTCGTCAAAAGGGTTTTGCGACACATAGTTTCGTTTTGTGCGATAGTACCAACAAAGTACAGAAATTGAGGTCTTCAATCGCAGATAGTTTGTACGTCCCACCTATCTGGCCGGTTGCATTAATTTCAGCTGTGCGATTCACCCGAACCCAACTGTGTTAAGGAGTTGGGTGTTTCAGCTTCAGCCAGTCTCGAAGCACAAAGACGTGTTTTGCCTCCTCCTTAGCTGTTCCCGTCAGCAATACGCATAAGCAGAACCTCCGAAGCGATCGATCGCCGGTTGCTGTGGTGTCCACATCACCCCCCTCGACGCTCCCTTTCCTGTGGTAGGCTCTTTGTATCCATATCGATTCAACTGGGCGCAGCCTTGGTTGGGGGTAAATACAATTCGCCAAGCAAAAACTAACGCCTGCAATAGCAATAGCACGCGACCTCAGGTCAGTAAGCCCTTTTCCGCCTTTGACGGCCGTGTAGTGGACTACAGTGACGGTACCGCGGTACCGGCCAGGAATGTCCTCGAAACCTATGTAGGATGTATGTCGGGACAATGGATGGTACCTAAACGACAAGTCTGGTGCGGGAAAGGTCGTGGAAGTATTGTCTTAAACAACAACGCGGTGTACACGTGTGCAGAACGGCAGAACGACAGAACGACTCTTGTCGACTTCCCATCTCTGGATTTACATGAGTCATTTTTGGCTCCGACGGCACTTCCCAAACAGCACCGCTAAGGCGTGGTAAAGGGCAGAGCTTGACTCAACACGAAACGGGGAATGCTACATACCGTAATTGGAATAATGTTGAAGTGGACTAAAGCTGGAACGGGTTAATGACACGACCGGGTGACACCTGGGTATGTAGGACCAGCTAGCAGCACATCCTACAGCCCGTGCCGCTTTCATGGGATGTAGGACCACTCGTAGATACGATGACATATCTTACCTTGGTCGAGCTGAGTATTGAGCAGGCGAACGTCCAAGGGTTGATATTCTGCAAGTAAAGGGGGGGGGGGGACAGCGCTCTTGTTAAGGATCAGCCACTTTGGCCGGATGGCCGGATAAACCAGACCCCCCCCCCCCCCCCCTCTACAGTGCAGTTGCCTTGGAGGCTGGGTGGTCAAATTCTCTCAGGTGAAATGGTCAAAATTCCCTGCCAAAAGTGGGCCCACAAAAATTTTCCAAAGTGTGGTATTTGGGGTATTTGGGGCAAAAAAAAAATTTTTTTTTTCTGACCGCCCACCGTGGTGACCACCTTAGAGTGTGACAGGTAGCGTCTCCCCCCTCCACAGTGAAAATAGCCTGAGGGGGGGGGGGGGGTCAGCCGGCTGATGGATGGATGGATGGTTCTTAACAAGATGCCTGGGGGGGGATTGCAAGAACGTACTTGGAAAAGAAGTTTCGGGTAGCCGAACAGTAGCAGGATCAAATAGTGGTAAAATAGTGGGCGTGTCAAATAACTGTTAATATTGGGACATTCCCCATTGTGCTGTTATAGTTTGCTTATTTCCCCATTCTGGGCACGGATTGGAAACGATGGTTTACGAGAATTCGTCATTTTGGCCTGAAAAAAAACGATCGTAAAAAAAAGCGATCGTTTTTTTTCCATAGGGGTTTGCTTAGGTACCCGGGAAAGCCTGCTACACGGGAGCTGGCGGTACTGCAGAGCCACGGGCCTCCGGATCAAGTGGCTACCAATTTCCTAAAGTAATGGCACTAATGCATCACGGCGTGGCACACCTTGGGGCTTGACGCTTGCGCTGAGCACAAGCTCGACGAGACGGTCAGCCACAGGGCAGAGCGGACGGGGTTGTAAGTGAAGTTTTGTGTATCACGTTACTGCCAAGACGGCGCTATGGCACTACGATCGAACAGACAGTCGAGGGTAGGCAGTCGGAACAGTTTATCGGAGCTCGCCGGAGTCGAAGCATCAGGTGAAGGAGTCAAACTCAAGTTTATCATGACTAAGTTCATCAAAATTGACGAAGAAGAAGGTGCGAGACGAGGGGGAGGAGGAAGGCGTCAGAACAAGCAATCACTAATCACTAAAAACCTGGGCGGACGAGTTGGTCAAGAAGCTGGGAATGGTAGAAATTCGTTGGCTTAGCGCGACCGAGGGCATCCTGCAGGAGAAGCCGTAGCTGGGGAAGCGCAAGGCTGTAGCGTGTTCGAGGATGGGAGGCAAGCATATCAGTTCGGAAGACAGCAACAAGCAAGTATACCGTTTCGGGAATGGTTTCCCGCAAATCCTTGGATTTGTGTACGTGTGTGAGGATAAGGCAATAGCTTGCTGGTCACGAAATCTTCAGTACACTCCTTCAGGAGTCCTTGGTTGGTCCGAGACATGGCAGCATGGCCGACGGGAACACGTTCAAAACCGACCTGGCACTTCGGGTTTGACCCGGCCACTTGCATACAGCCGTCGACTGACCTTTCCCGAGAGGGACGAGTTGGAATGCAGGCACCATCTCCGGAGAGCTTCCGGTTTCTCCCAGAGTAGAGGAGTTGCGGATCACCTTCTTGCCCAAACCCAAGAGGGGTTGGAGTGTCGGAATGGCGCACAAGGAGAGGCTCTTGGCTTGTTTGCCTCTTTCGCTGGCGGGAGGGAGACTTCGGATGCGGCAAAGCCTCGGGTTCTTCGTTCCAGAGATCGTAGAGCAGTTTGCCCACAACAACACTAGCCTTGAATCGCATGCTTCGGGTGAGGGCATGCAGTTTATCAAGAATTAACTTCATATCAGCTTCCTTTCCATGCTAGTTGGACTCAGCTTGCTGAGCAAGCACATCCTTTCGTCTATGACTGTCCGCATCAAATCACCATGGGACTCTTGATTGCGTGCTGCCGGCCAATTTTACCTGTGGGCTGTCCAAGATATCCTGCAGATCTCGATCGGTCAGGCCTCTGCCATCCGTCACGATAACGCGATTATTTTCAAGGATCTGTACAAGCACGCAATGGTCGCAACTGAGCTTTTCCTTCAGTCCTCCTGGCGAACGTTGAAGGGCCGGCAGCAAGCTTTACTTAGGTTCCTTCAAGCGTGAGGCAACCGACTTTTGCGAGTCCTACAATAGTGTACGAGTCTACTTTTTCAACAAATCCTTCATGCGCATTCCACGGCGGCTCGAAAGCATCACCCCCGACGCCCCTTGTCCACCGACACCCCGAAGGCTTCATTTTTCAAAAGGCTTGGCCCTTTTGTGGAAGGCCCAAGCAAGAGGAACCGTTTTGCTCACTCCAAAGCTCCCGGTTTGGCGCCGGTGCGTGGCGTTTGAAAAAAAAACCCCTACCACAGGTACAAAAAAAAGGACACCCCAAGGTCAGTTCCCCGTAGTGTTCCCTCGTAGTTCCCCTTGGCTATACCGACCACACCAATAATGGGGAAATTAGCACCGTTTTAATATAATATTATATCAGTCATTCTCCTGGCGACCGTTCAAAAATGGAAGAAGCCATCTGGAGGTCAACCCCTCGTCATTTTCTTTGGTCCGAGGGCGTTTATGAACTGTTTTGAATCCGATCTTTTCATTCCGACCCTCGGTGGGCTCCGAAGCTCGATATTGACGGGCTTAAGCCCAAAATTAGGTTTTGCGAAAAACGCATTCTCGTGTTTTGCCATCGAGGGGGTCGCCAGTTTTTCTGTAGCACCCCGGGAACAGAGTTCCCAGGCATGCTCCGGATTAAAACCATCTTTGATTGACCAAATTAGAGGCGGGGATGGTGGGTGTATGGGCTGCAACAGCTTTCCCCTGTGGCACCGTACTATAGCACCACGAGGGCCTAGCACCCTGTGGGCTCAGTACCCGCCATCCCAGTTCTGAAGTGCGTTCATAGGGTGATGGTAATTTGCCTGGTGAAGTGGGGTGCAGCAGGAGGGCCATGGGGGTCAACCTTTTGTGTGATCCGAGGTGGTATTTTGACGATTTCGTGACCGATCTTTCCATTCCGTGTCTTCTCGGGAGCAACAGGCACGTCTCACACGCGCCTCCAGTATAATCTAAGTACAATTATATCGGACCGAACTTGTCCAAGGGGGGTCGTCATTTTTTTCTAAAACCCCGGGAACAGAGAGACCAGGGACACCTGCGCTCATAGCATCAAAGATTGGTCGATTTAGTGACACCTTTGGTGACTGTATGCGCGCTGCAATAGGATGGTCATTTTTGAACGGTCGCCAGGAGAATGACTGATATAGCGCAATGGGGAAATTAGCAGCTTTAATAGCATAAAGGGGAAACTAGCAAACTTTAATAGCATAATGGGGAATATCACCCGACCCCCCCTTTACACAAACTTCGAAAAAAAAGCCGAACCGGGTAAAACCTGGGATTTGGGGGTGTCCCAGGTTTTACCCGGTTCAACATTAATCCAAATTACAGTAGGTGCGGACAGTTTCAAGGATTCGCAGATTGAGTGATGAAGTGTGCGCTCCGCACCACCGCGGAGCGAAAACGCTGGGGTTTGCTGGTTCGGAACAGGTACAAGCTACAGCACGTCTTTCGCACACAGCATAACATGCTAGAAGGAACGGCTCTCCTGTCCCCTCTTGCGCGTCTCTGTCAATAACACTGCCTCTCACAAAATAGGACCAGGCTGCTCACGTTATTCTTTGAAAAGTGGTGGGGGCGGGGGAAAGGGTACAAAAAACGAAGACAAAGAAAAAACAAGAGCTCGGCACACTTAGAAATGTGGTGGTTTTTAGTACTTAGACCGATTTAGTGTTGCGGAGCTTGAAACTCTGGAGGGTGCTGGCTAAAAACTCAGGTTCGGTAAATTAGTCCTCTAAAAGACGACAACTACAGTGTTGTCGTTTTACCCCCCGCAAATACGGTATTACTACGGAGCAATGAGCTTGCATTACACTATTCGAGCACGGCAGAAACTGTCAAGCCCAACGCATTCGGAAGAGAGGGATCTTTCTGCCGCATCTCCAATGCAGTGTCTGATTCGCATAACTCCTTTCAATGCATACCCATCTTGCCAGGGCCAGGACCATAACATGCGGCGGCTGTGCACGGTTTAAAAGACTCCAACGCTCAGCCCGTCATCCCCGGGGTCTCAGAGGTGTTGTTGATCGGCAAAGAAGAAGGTGCAGATTTTATGGCTAACCTGCAGAAGAAAAAGAGCAATGGGGAAGAGAACACTTCAGGCAGATGCACGACAAACAAACCAGCGGGAGGTCTGCAAACAGAGCAACAAAGGTGAAAATGATAAGGTGGTCTTGTTCTTCGCGTGTACAGGGGTAGATCTTAGGCTGATGCTCAGACAGAACACTGCCTCTCATGCATGATTGGTGCTAGCACTATGTCTTCTTCGACTCCACGTGTACATCAGCCTATCCGTTCTTCACCCCCTCACGAATCTGGCCAATGAGAAAACTGCTACCTCTCACTCTTTGGCTACACTGAGTCAGCCGTGCGCGTGCGCACTTTTGACAGTTGGTGCGTATGCGTGCGCACCAACCACTGAGCGGGGCAGTCTGCTTTGGGATTTTGCATTGGGCATTGCTCCGGAAATGTTCCCTTCTCAGTACAACAACACTATAAGAAAGAAAACAGATTTCAGATAACGAAACAAAAGGCTCTAAGGAAGGAGGATCGGTCGTTGGCTTCTTTTCTGAACACGGAGAGGAACACGCTTTTTTTTTTCTCTCCAAGCAGTGCTCCCGCTTACCTCCGAAATGCCGGAGGAAGCCTAAATCAGGAAAAGTCTTTTTTTTTTTTTTTGGTGCTGTCGCGGTGTCGCGCTTTTTTTAGCAGTGTCTGTGCTCCCACGGTGAGCTGGGGTTGCTCCACCACAACCAAACTGCGTGTGAATCCGCACCACACCCGCTTTTTCACTGTAGCTTTGACTCCAGCTTCTGAGATTGGATCCCACCGCCAACCTCCGATATGCCGGAGGAAGCAAACACCAGCAATAGCTAGATAGTAGTAGATGCCACTGCAGTGTGTCAGCCGAAAGGTGATGGAGCACTAGAAATCCTGATAAGCGGGATCTCGAACCACCCGGGGTATCACTGCACTCCTGCCAGTCATCTGCACACCTCATAAATTTGATATGAGTCCTTAGCCGGTGGACACTTTGAACAAAACGAGCGAATAATGCGACAGCCCTACACAGTCAAGAATACCTGCGCCGCAGGCGCGGAAAAGAATCGGAGGCTTTTCGTGTCCGGGGCGGTACGAAGATCCCGAAAACTGGCATGTTGTCACAGCGGTCTATTTGTGAGCACAAGAACTCCTGATAAGCATGCAATGTCCTCCCTCTTCACAGTTTTATGTGGGATCAGTCAGTTTTGACGCCAAATGTGACAAGATGCTCGTATCATCAGCCACATCTTGTGCCCCAGGCGCGAAAGTTTTTGAAGCCACTAGGCCAGTCCGTGCCGCAGGTGCCAACGTCGGGGTAGAAAGATTCTGCAAAGACTTCATGAACAGTACTCGTGGGTGCAGCTCGTGACACACGGGATCACTCCTACACCCACGTACCAGGCCGGAGGAATTCCTCAGGGCCCCGGGAGGAATTCCTCCGGGTTTTTCCTTAGCGGGAGCACTGTCTCCAAGTTGAAAGACTTTGACTTTTCAACAGCGATTGTTCCATACCAGTTGAATGGTGAAAAGATTTTCTCTCCACAGATTTGTAGTGGTACCAGTTGGCCCGTGTGTACCGTACCGCCTGAAGAGAGCGACTGAGGTGCGTGGTGTCCCCCTGCCTCCAATGAAAGTCCTATGTCGGTAGACAATAAAGCACTCATTCCACGAAAAAGTGTCACAGATTTCGGCTTTTTCCGGATTTCTGCCAAAGATTTCCATCTGCAGGTCCAAAAATGGTCGGTTTCGAGATTTTGAGGACACGATTAAATCCATTGAGGACAGGGCTTTCCGAATATATGGTCGGATAAAATTTTTGACCGACTCCCCGGGAATGAAGTTTTGGGAACTTTTTTTAGAGTGAAAGACAATTTTTTTTGTCGTATAAATATCGATATAACACTCATTCCACGAAACAGTGTCACAGATTTTCCGTCTGAAAAGCAGCCCGTTTTGGGTCAACATTCTGATTTTTTGGGATGCAAAGAGCTATCCCTGGCGATTATGGGCAAGCAATCAGCTCGCGTGGCGACCAAAATTGGCGTGCAGATGGACAAAAGGTCGGTTTTGGGGCTGTTTCAAAAACCCCAAAAAACGATTTCCGGCGGGAATCGAACCACCGACCCTCAAACCCCTGTGTGGGTGTAGTAACCTCTGGACCATGGGCTAAAAAAACGGCGTTCTGTTCTGTTCTGTCTGGCGGAACTTTTACTGCAGCCTTGGCGAGGCTAGACGGCCTAATCCTGCAGGTAGTACAGGGGTTCATTGTACCCGCTGTTTACTCCGTTGTTTGTTTGGTCCTACCTCCAAGGAATCGAAGCTAGGGCTTGCTTCCGGGAGCTTATCCCCGAACGCCTGGAAAGTCTCTCTGGTGGGATTCGAACCGTCGTTGTTCACCTCATAGAGGTAATTTGGTCCCTCGTCCTACCGACTCAGCCAGGTGTACCCCCGGCGGAGAATTCTTTTGTTCACTACGGAGTGAGAATTTTAAACTCATTTTGAGTTCTTCGCAAACCGGGCGAAAGAAGCACCCAGAGGGCAGAAATACCGTCCTGGGACACTGAAAACGAGTAAATGACGATTTCGCACTTCCGATAAGAATCCCAACTGATCAGGCGCTAGAAGCAAATTTCGGCCCAAGGTTTGGCAACATAGCCTAACACCCTCCTGTCAGCCGCGGTTCGATTCCCCTGGTCCGAATTCTTTTTTTTTTTTTTTTTGCGATTTTTCGGTGTGAAAAGCAGCCGTCTGGAAACTGTTTTCGAGGTCTTTTTGGGAAATATTTTGGTTTTCGAGTAGTTCTGGGGGCAAGCTGCCAGCTAGCCCAGCGATCAGAATCTGACCCCCCCTGGATGCAGCTGTTGTATGGATCGCCGCAGCATTCAAAATCCAAAAAAAAAAAAAAAAACGATTTCCGGCGGGAATCGAACCACCGACCCTCAAACCCCTGTGTGGGTGTGGTAACCTCTATGGGCCAAAAACACGGCTTTTTTTTTTTTTTTTATCAGCGCCCCAGGGGTTTTTCCACTCACCAGTTTCGGGCCAAACCCGTGGTGAAAAAAAATTTCACTCCGGCAGAAAAGTTTTTCTGCCGGTGTGGTGTGGTGTGGGTGCCAGTCGACACGTGCCTGTGTCTGTCTGTGTGTGGTACGCGTCGTTGACCTCGTAGCCCCATAAGCGGGGGTCCCTCTGGCCCTTCACCCCACTCAAGGTTGGGGTGCTAGCTCACTCCCTACCCTCTTGCTCCTCTTCAGATCAAGCAGGAAACGGATTCAGAGAACATGCAGAACAGCTACACATGATGCCGTGAACGATGTAAGTAGAAGATGTAAGTAGAAATCACAAAGGGTTCATGCTTCACCACCAGCCCACCACCCACGCCCACCCACACTGTCCACCACAACCCGCGCCCTTACCACCCACAACCCACGCCCCGACCACACACAACACGCACCCACTCCACCACCAGCGCCCACCACCCACGCCCACCCACACTGTCCACCACAACCCGCGCCCTGACCACCTACACCCAGCAACGCAAAATCCCTTTAGTGAAACAAGTTTTTTCACCAAGCCCATTTTGGGAATTTTTTTTTTTAGTGAATTTTTTTTTTTTTTCACTAAAGGGGAAAATCCCTGCAGCGCCCCATGGTTATATCGGGGGTAGGTGTACTGTTCCTACATTACTCGCGGTCGGCCGAGCCGTCGGCTACCGACGGTTTTTCGGTTATCGGTTATCGGTGATCGGTACGGTGGATACCTGTCTCGAGTTAGTTCTTGAGAACAGGTGAGGTGGTTCCTTGTTGTTGTTGTTTTTTTGAGTAAGCAACTACGGAAGACAAGCAGGGGGCGAGAACTGCGGAGAATCTTTTTTAGTCACAGGCAATGTGTGAGAATACTGAACCGCCCAAGTAGGACCTTCTGATCATGATCATTTGCCACCTGAAACCACGTCCAGGATTTGGGCTCAGGGTAGTCCGGTCAACGAAAACTCTAGTTTCCCTTTTCTACTTTCTCCTACTCTCGCGGTGTACGGTTTTGTTCACTACCGAGTGCAAGTTTTGGACTCATTTTGAGAACCGATAACCGATAACCTGAGTTTTTCGTAAAACACAGTACCAACGGTTACCACATCTGTTTGGTCCCCCGTAGGCCGCGGTTCGATTCCTTTCGTCCGAACCTTTTTTTCTTGCGATTTTTCGGTGTGAAAAGCAGCCGTCTGGCCTCGAAATTGTTTTCGAGGTCTTTTTGGGAAATCCTTTGGTTTTCGAGTAGTTCTGGGATGCGCGATTATCGAAAAGCTGCCAGTAGCTCAGTGATCAGTATCTGACCCCCTCCTGGATGCAGAGAGAAAAAAACGATCTCCGGACCCCATTTTTCCGGGTGCCGACCTCCTTCCAAAATTTTGACCCAAACCGGGCTGCTTTTCAGACGGAAAATCTGTGACACTTTTTCGCGGAATGAGTGACAGATAAATCTTCACTTCAGGGTAGGATGGGGTACGGTATGCAGGGTTGAATCCGGGCGCTCCGACAACGACCGAGCATTAGTCCCAACTGTAGGGCACCCCTCGTGTCCACCGTACAAAGACTCTGTTCAACAGTAAACAAAAGCCCTGCCCCCCGACGCTGGTCCATTTCTTTTTTTCTTGATATCTCTGGTACCAGGGAAAGCCTGCTACACGGGAGCCAAGCTTCACGTGTTCGGCGGTACTGCAGAGCCACGGGCCTACGGGTCAAGTGGCTACCGATTTCCCAAACTAAAGCATCAAGGCGTGGCGCACCGCGTGGCGCACCTTGGGCCTTGGCGCTTGCGCTGAACACAAGCTCGTCGAGACGGTCACCCACAGTGCAAAGCGGACGGGGTTGTGGCACTGTGCTGCCTCCGACTCAAGCTTTGCAAGCTGTGGTTGACCGTCACGTTCCTGGACCAGGAACGGCCTTTTTCTTTTTCTTTTTATTTTTCTTCTCTCTTCTTTCTTGATATCTCTCAGGACTGCAATCCTGCGGGTTTTATGTATTCGATCTCTATGAAGTGTCGCTGATCACACATTTTCAGCGGCTTTTATAGGGTTTCCAATTTTCGAACCAGAAAACACCCGCAAATTGTACCTTGGCGAAAGTCATTTTGTGTTTTGTGTTTCCGACGATTTTTGTGTTTCCGACGATCCGAATGGACGTACAGATTGGTGTCTTTCGACCTTTTTTTTATTTTCCTGACATCTTACTCAATTTTTTTGTGAGACACCTGCAACAATCAAAAATGCAAAGAAAATGGAGAAGAAAAATGAAGAATCATGAAAATGTAGAAGACGTACTTGATGAATTGGATGTCCTTAGGCCAATGTGTGCGCAACATATGCCCCGTCTTGGATTCCCCCCGACGAACGCATCGGCCCGCCTGCGGGCTCACAGCGCGAGAAAGAGGAGCCAGAAAATGGGGTCGTTTCGGGGCTTCGCCGCTACCCAAGCTAGTCAAACACCTTCTGCAAAATGACAAGATCGGCTGTGTTCTGTCCTAGTTGGCCACCTTTTGGTCCACAGGGTCACAGTTACCCGTTTTACACTTAGCCCACACCCCGGACTTCAGCAGCCATATACGAAGTCAACGCAAGAGTGAAAAAGTGCGGAGTGGCCACTCATTGAGGGGGTCCCACTCCCGCATTTTGAGGGAGTGCCACTCCCGCATTGAGCGAGTGAGGCCGACCGCACAAACGACCGCAAAACCACTCCCGCAATCCGGAGTGGGGGTTCGGGGTGTATGTAACATAGGCTATGTTTGAATATTTTCGAAACCCCCTGTCCTCCTCAATTGGTGTCGATGGCCAGAGAGACCTTTCTCTTTGCACCTCTTCCAGATCAGCAACTCTGATCAGCCACCGATACGTCTAACTGTCGCATCTTTTGGAGTAAACCTTTGGACGTGCCAAAACGCAGAAATGATCTATGAATTGAGACTTCGCTTTCAGACTATTTGTCAATGTGGCGCTTTCGTCGATGCCAAGAGAGAGTCTTAGGGTCTCAGGGCATCGCTCGGAATGGTCCGAAATGGAAGGGAGTTGGGTACGGCGGCTGTTCGAGTGTGTACCAATTTCTAAACTGGGCTTTCTTGTATACCTACTTTTATTAGACAGACGATGCGAGGACCTTACGTTTTTATGCCGATCCCCTGGGGGAGCGAGCACAGATTGGTGTTTTCGAGTTTTCGTTTGATTGTGAGCTTGGTGCTTGCTTTAGAGTATTTCGACCGGTTGTTCCAAATCTCCGGTTGAGTCCGTCAAGAGTAAAAAAGTTGCTTGCAATTCCGGTATCTCTGGAGTCTTCCGCGCGACTCGGCGGATGGTGTTTTTTCATCGTTTCGAGCTGTTTCGTGTTGTAGATGCGTCTCTGAGTCCGGTGTTAGCCAGGTCTTTTCGGTCATTCTTCCCCCTGTCGTCTTTTCAGCGTTTCTGTCTTGCGCGAGACACCGCACATAGGCAGCATCTTTGCCTCCGGAGCTTTCTTGCAGGGGTGTGTTTCTCGTCCTTTCTCTTTTACGCTTTCGTTCGTTCACGCTGACTGTCGATCGCGCCAGGTCGCCTCTACTGGGGGGCCCAAATACAATAGGTACCCAAATACAATATTATTTCGGAATACAATAGGTACGCTGAAATGGGGGTTTCGTTGAGCATTGTTTCGGACTACAATATTATTTGTCCAGTGGGGTTTTGCAGGGGGTTCCACGGGCTTCCCCTCGCGAGAGCAGCTTCTTTTTTGAGAGAAGTTCAATGTGGAACACTCCTGACCCCGAAAGTTCAATCCTACTACTTGATTTCGCTATCTGTGGCATTTTCCTCAGGTCAGGGATCAATAATTCCTAAGGCCCGCACCCAAGCAAAAGTAAATAGCCCGCTTTTTTTTAGCCCGTGGTCCAGCGGTCACCACACCCACATGTGATGCTGAGGGTGCTGGTTCGATTCCTCGGCGGAGTGGTTTTCCAAAGTCTGAAATGCCATCTGGGGGCCAGATTTTTGGCCACATCGAGTGTAGAAAAGGTGCCATACATGCCGGGGGGTAGCTATTTCCACCCCACAAAATATTTGCCAAATTTTCTCCAATGTTGACCTGCAAGTGCCTGCAGCCAGACTATCAGCATCCAGACTGTTTGAAAACCCTGTTTTCTCTATCCTTCCCCTCCAAATACAATATTATACCTATTGTATTTGGGCCCCCCCAGTAGGGCTTGCGTTTGGTGTCACTCAGAATGAACCATTTCTTGAGAAAGGGGCGTAATTTCTGTCCCCTTTGTCAGCACGTGCCAGGCGAGCCTACCCAGAGACGGTTGAATCCTTCGACAGATGTTCTCCGGTGGGTATTGTTTGAAGTCGCTTTTGATTTTATTTTCCTCTCTTGGTCGTCCAGTTACCACCATCGCTTCCCCCCTTGGGCCAGTCTTCCCCTTCTGAGCGGTAGCAGCAAGCGGATCACTTAAAATGAGCCCAGAGAGGCATCAAAACCGTTATTTTCCCATTCACAGCAGCAGCTGGAGAATTGGGGAGGCGCAGTGGCGGAGAAGGAGACGGCCCAAAACGTTGATTCCTCCCGGCCTCTCAGTGTTCAAGCATCCCGTACTGTGAGTAATCTCATTCTCACATATTCTCGCACGTGCCAGAATATGCGAGAATCATGCGAGAATATGCGAGAATTTTGCGAGAATCGGGGCCGCGACCCGAATACGAGAATATGCAAGAATACGAGTCGTATGTGGGCTCCGCTCACCGCTGCGGATTGCACCTAAACAAACGGTTAATCAAAGTTCGCTTTCGTGTTGTCACACTGGGGGGGACCGCCGGGAGGCAGCAGCGCTAGCAGTGAATGCAGCACGCCAGTCGATTCGCGCCACACACAGCAGAACAATCACGTACGTGTCCGGTCGCTCACATCCACTGCTCCGCTGTACCACCACCCACTGCTCTGCCACCCACCGCTGGCTGTGACTAGTTTTTCGGGTTAGCATAGAAGCTACTTCTGACTCTTACTGTTGTACTGAAGGGAACATTCCGGGACAAGGGCTGGCTGCACAAAGGGACTTTCGACAACAGTCATCCGGAGACTTTGACACCCCGGATTCTCCCCCGAACTTGCACTCTAATAAACGGAGCAACCAGCGACTAGCATCTACTGAGGAATTTCTTCGCATGAGCAGGGAAGTAGTATCGTACACCATACATGTAACTCCTGACAAATATGGGAAAAATGGGGGTCAGTTGCTCGGCAGAACCCGGGGGATCGGGAGAAACCCGTTGAGGAAATCGGATTCAAGTCCGACTCCTCTGAAGATGTCTCGTGGCACTCAACCCTTCTTCTCACGAACCTCGCCTGCAACATCGCCGTTCACCATCAGTGCGGCGTGCCGCACGCATTGCGATGATCTCGGTCCCAACCGGCGGCGCCTTCTTTTCCGTGCAAACCCTGCCTCTTCTTGCATCGGCATTGCCTTTCTGTCGCTATGTGCTTGCCTGCGAGCAGCTTTGATGGCTTCACCCTTCCGTCTTTCATTCTGATCTTCTGGAACAATCAGGTAGTGACGTCAAGAGCAAACTTACGTATACACAAGAAACAGCAAAGCGCGTGTACCACCCGCTTTTCGGGTGTGGATCGCCGTCTCCCTCGTCGCTCATCTTGCCAAGATTTAACTCCAGCTTCTGCGGCTCGAGTTCCGGAAACGCCTTCAATACAACTGTATACCAATATAAAAATGGGGGCGCACTTTCTTTTCTTAATTTGTGTTGGTTGGCGCAGGCAGAGTCATTTGACACCTGGTCGAACGGTATGAGGTGGTGAAAACGGAGATTGGGTACGTATTTGATGACAACGGAGAAAACCGAACGGCAGAAGAAAGGCAAAAAAAAAAAAAAAACACGTGAGTGAGGGGAAGATTCCATTCGCCAGTTGAGGAACGTCGGCGGCGGAGGTTTAGTTGACGTGTCTGAATACAGCAGGTATCCGCAGGGAGAAGCCCCTTTGTTCAGTGCATGCGTTTCCGCCCAATCTCGGGGGTTGTCTGTAAGTACGAGCTGCGGCCAAGAGGGAGGTGGTGTCACTCACCGTTCTTCGTGAGACTTAATTTCAGGCTGAGATATTATGTGCGGTACACATATTTTTTTCTCTTTTTTTCCCGCAAACCCGTTCTTCTTCATCTGACCTTTTTGCCCACTGTTCGTCTGCACACTTATGTCTCAAAGTTGGGATATCTTGCAGCCTTGTCAGCGGGCGAGACCGTTGACCGGGTGAGTTCCCTCTGTCTCGTTCCACTCTGTGGCAGGCCTTCTGCACTGTGTCATGAACATTGGCAGGCATCTATCAGGGCGTCAAGCAGGTGATCGAGAGCCCAGGTACAGAGCTCGCCTGTGTGAACAGCAAGCGATGTTCCATAATCTGCTGACATGACTTCGATCGTCACTTGCATGCTTTGGAGTTGCTCCCCAAACAAGCCCTGGCCCCCCGGTTAGGGCAACTCTGTCACGTTGTGTTGCGTGTCCTCAGGGGGAACGAGCCTTCGTGATCTTTCTGGCATCCTCAATAAGTGCTCTGCAAACCCGGCTCCGCCACCTGACTCCTCGCGCACTCAATCTGATGAGTTGCAATGTCGGCATCTGCCGGATCTATGCCTTAACAGTGTATGGATCCAAGCACCTGTGACCACCTTCACCGCCTGCCAGTTGGTGTCCTTTCCAACGTACAGACATGATCAACTGACGTAGGGTGTAGTATGTGTGTGTGTGTGTGTGATTTCAGTAATGGGTAACCCCTGAGCGGAGTCTAGCCCAGTATGTGTGTGTGTGTTGTAGACCTGTTTTTACGCGGTGCTTTCCTGTGCGAGAGGCGTCCACGTGTGTGTGTGTGTGTGTGTGTGTGTGTGTGTGTGTGTGTGTGTGTGTGTGTGTGTGTGTGTGTGTGTGTGTGTGTGTGTGTGTGTGTGTGTGTGTGTGTGTGTGTGTGTGTGTGTGTGTGTGTGTGTGTGTGTGTGTGTGTGTGTGTGTGTGTGTGTGTGTGTGTGTGTGTGTGTGTGTGTGTGTGTGTGTGTGTGTGTGTGTGTGTGTGTGTGTGTGTGTGTGTGTGTGTGTGTGTGTGTGCGGCCCTGCACTCCACGTGCAGGGCAACGAGTGTGCAAAGAAAT
Source organism: Diplonema papillatum (assembly GCA_030068145.1). Classification (NCBI taxonomy): domain Eukaryota; phylum Euglenozoa; class Diplonemea; order Diplonemida; family Diplonemidae; genus Diplonema; species Diplonema papillatum. Next base: position 28,180 of record JAPJBO010001214.1, on the reverse strand, counting down.
GTGAAAACGGGAAACAATGGAAAAAGTCCAGAGAGGAAGAAAACGCATACGATAGGGGATGTTGTAGCAGCGTATTGGATGTACGTTTAGTCATTTCCTTTGAGGTTGTCAACCACCACCCAGGGGCAGTACGCACTGGCCTTGAGCGTGGTGGTACGTAGAACATGACGATCAGCCATCTTGGTACTGACATTCTGTGGTTTGCTAGCCACTTGAAGATTCCACTACCACACGATGAACTTCAGCCTCAAAAGCGGGAGGCCTTCTATGTCTCCATCTTCTGTGAGTTCACTGCATGCTCTCCAAAACGGCGTTTGAATTCTTCTTATTTTGTACTTTTTCTTGGCGGTTTGCTTGTGTCTAAGCTTCTTTGCAGAGACAGGCAGGCATCCGGGGGGTACGCGGTGATAACCGATGGAGTGCAATCAACGTCATGATCCACCTTCCCGCTGACCCTTTGGCGGTCTGTCCTATCAGCACAAATATTACCTTGATGAACGACAAGTACAAATACTTGTCAAAGGTAAGACGCCGCGACAACCAGTTGACAAGAGCGTTGTGAGGTCGTTTCTCTGAGCATTCGGTTGGCGTACTTGTTCTCGTTCATTTGTGGTTACTATGCTATTGTACAACGCTTGTGCCTTCTCAGAAGGTCCCGCCAGTGATTAGCATCGTTTTGTGGTCAGATCACGGGACTTTGAGCACTGCTTCGCACCGACCGGCCAGAATCTGCGGATGCCGGGGATGGGGTGGCACGATGCTGGGCTGGTGGCACGGTGGGGTCGCCGTAAGCAGTACCAAGTGTGAAACCACGAGATGAGCAGCGAGCCGCGCACCGCGAAGTAACCTACTGGAATAGGTAAGTACAAAACGTGCTGGGATTGGAATACCGTATACGTGGAAGTGGGGTAGGGGCGGTTTGGTAAAGAAACATGATGGTCCGCAAATACGCGGGCATGCGGCCAAGGCATGCCTGTATGTATTGTTCTCCCTCTTCGTCTCGCGTTTTACCGTCTTTTGTTTTTCCTTTGTCGAACAGATTGCAGATTGATCTTTTTGTGCATTGCGTGGGGGGAAACCAACATTCATAATGTCTCGGGTCATAAGTGAGGGACGGCTCGTTTCACAGTCAGTGGGCGACCCGGATACCTGATACACAGCGAACTCCAGCCACAAGATAGAGAAGATGGAGTGAATAAGAGCGCTTTTCGGATGCGGATCACTCTTCCGGCACATCCGCTTGTCAGGTATGACGAGTGGGGAAAGATCCCCACCCCGGAGAGGGTGTACTTTGCGCACGCCCTCTTTGTTGCCAAGTTTTAAATCCAGTTTCTGAACCTGGAGTTCACCGTGTACAGGAGCCAACGAAAGGTGCAATGGTAGCTTCGATGCTACGCGGGACGCTGTTGACCGTGCAGTTGAGTTGGTTCACTATGCCTCCAACTAGCTAAGCGGACTCGCACCCTCAGGGCAATGCCGCTATGCGCGATCTGCAACTCACAAAGGGAGGGCCCTCAGGGGGGACTCACGAGAGCATAACATAACACGGTGCACTAGTAAAAGTGAAAAAGGTGTTTTGACTAGTCATTTTACTAGTGAAAAAGCATGACTAGTGCACTAGTAAAAACACTAGTAAAAATGACTAGTGCACAAGTAAAAATGACTAGTGTCCTACTAGAAATCCACCTGTTCTGGACCGAAACCTGGGCTGTTTTGTAAGTTTCAGAGGGTGCTACGGCACAACGGTACCCTACCGTTGCGCTTACTACCGTGTTCGGAGAAGTGTTGGACTGGGAAAAAGGGAAATACTTTTCAAACCTCCCAAAAGTCCAAAATAGTTCCGGTCCAAATATTTTATACAGTAGGGTTTACGCCCATAACGAAGTTTAGAATCCAAGAATACGATGGGATATGATACACGCAACTTGTATCATATCTGGTATTACACCTGTAGTGTCTACAGTCAAGTCCGTTAACAGCGCCCTACAACTTGGAGAAGGAACAGAGAGGTTTATACCCTGTACACGCGAAGAACAAGAAAATTTTGCCTTATCATTTCCATCACCTTTGGTCAGTTGATGCTGATCGTCCGTTGCTTCGTTTATCAGTGCAAGCCCCAACTCCGGAAATGTTCCCCCGGTCAACCCCGGTTTGCAGATTTAGACCGTTGGTCTAAATCTGCAACGTAAACTGACCCCCTGGAACGAGAGACATTTTGTTGCTACCGCCATGCCCCGCGGTGAGAACTTCACTCTTTGGTGCTTTGGTGCTACGCTCTGACAGCCGGAACAAAAAGAAAGGCGAGGAATCCTCCCCCGTGACTCTTTCGACCGTTTTGCAGAGTGAAAAAATTCAATACAATCTGCTTGATCAAGGAAGAAAAAAACCCCGCAGTGAAGCAATACAGAAAAAGAAAGGGATTTTTCTGGAATTTCATGACACCGGAAAAAGAAGTAATCCAACAGGAACAGTTGCCCGCGTACTGAGCAAGTTCAGGGAGAGAGTTTGGGGAGCCAGTGGGGGGTGGGTGGGTGGGTGCAGGAGCTGCAACGTAGTTGACAAGGATAAATGTTACGTATCACTCAGGCCTGGACGCCAAGTCTGGACGGCAAGCCATCTTGAGAGATAAGCGCAGGGGGAAATACTTCGTATACTGTTCGGGCGGTACTAGAGGGGTTTTGGGCGTGAGTTTTCGATGACTTGTACAAGAGGGAGGCAGCAACTGAACTGCTTTCAAAAGAGAAGTGCCGTGATGGCATACTTGACAGAGTAGATTGTACTCAGGGTTTGAGACCCATTTCGTTTCGCTTATTCTGAGTGTCAAAAAGCCGGCATGCGAAGGTTTGGGTAGGGTGAGGGGGGAAGACAGGAGTAGGGGGAGGGTGGTCTTGTATCAGGTGAATTGTCACTCCGTCTTGAAACCGTCCCCAACGCGCTCAGGGGATGCTTGGGATTGGGTGAGGACAAGCCCCACCTTTTGATCGAAGTGGCCCAAAATGAAAAGAATTTACATGTGCGTGTGGTAAGGAGAGCCCGTTCAGGGGATGACAGTGTGAGTTCACGTTTTCGACGGCAACTGCGTCCAGAAAACTGCTTGGGTCTGCTCTCCGTTCCCGTCTTCCTTTTTTCCCCAGGAGAGTGGAGCGGCCTCGGCAGCCTCTCCCCGCCCCCGGAACTTTTCGTCAAGAGTCTTCAGGATCCTCTGCGGGGGTGGAAGGCAGAGAATTGCAACCTCTTGAAATCGGTCTTTCAGAGTTATGTATTCGTTCAATAAAAAACTCCAGTCTTTTCGGGATAAGCTGGTGCCGTAAAAGTCCCCGCCGTGAAAGGGGACACCGTTCGTGCAGAAGTAAACAGAAGGAGAGAATGAAGAAAGGATGAATCAACGCCAGGTAAGGAATAATAAAAATAAAAAACACAAAGTCTCTCAGTCAGTCTTTCGGTGCGTAAGAATTTCGTCCGCGTTCTCTCTCTCGCTCTCTCGGAAAGCGCGATAGGTATGGCACGAGAACACATGAGAGGTGAGACTGGGCCCTGGGGCCTGTAAGGCGCAAACAACCGACCCTGTACCTCCCAGGGAGCCTGGTCCACCTGACGTGTCCATCTGACGTGCACACCTGACGGTGAAGCCGCACCTTTTGACTTGTTTTCTCTCTCATTGCTTTTCTTTTGTACAGTTCGGTGACAGATTAGCCCTCAGGCAGGTTCTCTACCGATCTGAGAGTTGCTTGTGTTCTGATGCACATTGGTTGGATGCACCGGTCATGACCGCACCTTTGACCAATCAGAAGGTGGCCGGTCTTGGCGGCAACACTTCCGCTTTCTGATCTTCCAGCTTTTGACGCAGTCACCCAGACACACACGACGCCCGTACTATTTGGTCAGTTAGTAGTACTAGCATTAGGCGGCCACGTGGATGGCGCCGATCCGAGCGCAAACACGGCAGTAACAGCACGTCAGACAAGTTCATAATGCATCCGGTCCAAATGAATGCAGTCGTGTGCAAACTAATCTTCGACAATCCCCGATCTTTTACGACGGAAAACGCGAAATGAAAACGATGGTTCAAATCAACGTGCGCCGGTAAGACCGGCGCCCAGCGAGACTAGAGGCAGCAGTTAATGTTCGGGTAACAGCAAAGCAAGTTCGGGCGATGCTAACTTCGGGCGAAGCAAAGTTCGGGCGATGCTAAGTTCTGGTGAAGCAAAGTTCGGCGAAGCAAAGTTCAGGAGAAGCAAAATTCGGGCGAAGCTAAGTTCTGGTAGACTGACTCACTTTCACTTCCTAAAATCTCACCACAAAATCTCACTACAAAAAAGTGCTGCCGGGCTTCGCCCACAGACCCCCTAAAAAGTGGGGTTGGCTCGACAGAGCTATTAGCATACCTCTAGTCTCGGAAAATATACTGAGTAACTAATAGTACTATCTTCTTTTTTCTATCGTTTGGAAAAGACGATCGTTTCTTTTCTTTTCGGGATTTTGTTCTATTTCTTGAGTAGAAATTGATGAGCGGTTTCAGCTGCCTTTTGGCCATTCGCGTCGGAAACGGGTCGGAGAGCCCCGAAACCACTGAACTCTTGTGAACCATCGCTTCCATTTGAAAAAGGGGAAATCAATAGTGACGGGCCGGCGGGAAAACGCTGGCGCGGCTTTTTTGTGTTTCCGATGATGTGCGTCAGTCTGTTGTCTTGCGACCTTTTTCTTTTCTCCTTTTTAAAGTGTGAAAGAGTTCGCTTTGAAGTTGATACTCGAGGTGGTTTGCCTCGACAGAAAAAAGAAACCTCAGCATTCTTCTTTGTTATTTTCTTTTTCTTTTTCTTTTTCTTTTTCGCGTGCGCCAGATCATGCCCAAGCGGTCAACTGGGCGAGAACATCCTGTCGAGGTGGGTTTGCTTCTATTCGTGGCTGCAACGGCAGCCCATCTTGAGACGGCTCTATGTGAGCCAGTGCATCCCTATTTCCTGGATCTGCGTCGAACAATATGTGAGCCAGTGCATCCCTATTTCCTGGATCTGCGTCGAATTGCAGATAAGATTGCTGTGTCTACCACAGTCTATCATAGGCTATACACAGGCAAGCACAGGCAATCACAGCGAGGCACCAGACGCGCGCCTGAACGCGACGATCAAGACGAGCGGAAGAAGCGGAAGCATGACATCTCAGAGATAACCGCGATCCCGGCGGTGCAGATTATTGCCACAGATTATTTGCATTCTAACCCAAAAGGATCGAGGTAGTCACCTAGTGACTAATGCAGGTCATCGCTAGCAGATACTCTGCATTCTAACCATCACAGGGGGAGACCGGCTCAGTAGGGCAGGAACAAAAACACCATTATTATATTTGGCTTTCCCGCAAAAACCTCAACTCAAACAGTGGGGTCGGTCCTGCATTGGGTACGCTCGGTTTTCCGACTCGCGCAGCCATGACTATGCATGAGCAGCGCCTCAAGATTGCTAGTCAATTATTCCCGGCAACACTTGCATGCTTTCGAGAAGAAAAAGCACACCTCCGCTGTTTCATGGTCATCGTGGTCATGCAAGACGAGCTTGCGGGCCGACGGTGCGTGCCTCAGCATCTCCAGAACAGAAGGGACCGCTGCGCACTCAACCACTTCTTCTTCTTCGTCTAACGGAAGCAGTGGTGGCATCGGTAGCTCCCCTGATGTCACCCCTGTCGGAAGTGGCGGCGACTGCTTCGCAAACAGTGAAATCCCGACCGAACAGCGACGGGCGTGCTGTCATGCGCAGGTTATTTAAGGGACACGTTGTCTGGGGCCAAAACCCATTACGGTATGGTAATCAAACTTTAAACGAATTACAGCATGGTCCAAACTTTGAAGCCATTTCGGTATGCCAATCCAAACTTTGAACCCATTACGGTATGCCAATCCAAAACTTTGAACCCATTCTGGTATGGGTTTTCAAACTTTGAACGAATTACGGTAGGTTCCAAACTTTGAACCCATTACGGTGAGGTTTCAAAATTAACCAATTCCGGCAGAATTTCCAAATTTTTGAGCCCATTTTGGTGTCAGGCTAAATCCCAAGGGGGTTAGACACAGTCGGGCACGTGTCAAATAAATGCTATTATTCGACCCCCCAGTGCTGATGCTGAGGCCCCTAAACTCGGCATCGTTGTGAGCCGGACGGCAACGAGGGGTGGGTGGGTACCCCCCCCCCAGGGTGGAACATAAGATCTGGGCCTCTGGGCCAAGGGCCAAGCAGGGTTTTAGGTTTTTTTTGAGTGGTCACCAGATTCTCTGAGGTGAAATGGTCAAAACCCCCTGGGAAATTGGGGCGAAAAAAATTTTACGAAGCGCGGTTTTTAGGTCATTCCGGCACTCAAAAAATTTTTTTTTTCGCTGACTTTTTCCCTACAGACCACCTTGGCCGTTAGGTTCTACCGGTAGGTAGGTTTCAGTAAAAATGCAAGTACATGGCCCTACCCGCACGACTCCAGGCCCGAGCTTCACCCCCCGCCGAACGGTACGGTAAATCAAACTGTTTGCATGGGGGGTCCGGGGGGCAGCCCCCCCGGGGCACGGTACGGTACACAACAAACAGGTGGCCTTACACTGTGTGACGGTCGAATTTGGCGGTTCGTGATGGTCGAATTTGGCCTGTTTATGTCGTGCGATGCTGTGTGACGGTCGATATTGGTCTTTTTACGCCGCGTGATGCTGTGTGACAGGGGAAGTCGGGAGGGCTCCATCCGGCGCACGGTAGAAGGAATGCTGACTTGGCAAGCTAGCTGAGATTTCCGGCAGAATTGTCCTGTTAGCCGTTTGGCCAGCTGTTAGATGGTACGAAATGTCCTTCGCTTGACGAGACGAGTCATTAGCACGTCTGAACTTCACCAGGGCTTTCGATATTGACTTTTCCAGAAAGGTATGCTGTGTACCGACACCTCGCAGACAATACTCGAAGCTCATGCATGTTCATCGGCTCTACCTCATGAAGGATTCAGACACACGTTGTAGACGAGCCTGCCGCCCTCGTTCGCCACTGGCCAAGGCTCACTGGTGTAGCTCGGTTGGTTGCAGATTAAGCTCATCTGCACCATCGGGGAGGTGGATGTAACACGAGCGTAACATGACAATTTTCGCTAAAAAACAGCATAACACGAGCGTAACATGCCCAATTTGACTGTAAAACAGCGTAACACGAGCGTAACATGATAATTTTGGCTGTAAAGCAGCGTAACACGAGCGTAACATGCCCAATTTGACTGTAAAACAGCGTAACACGAGCGTAACATGATAATTTTGGCTGTAAAGCAGCGTAACACGAGCGTAACATGCCCAATTTGACTGTAAAACAGCGTAACACGAGCGTAACATGATAATTTTGGCTGTAAAGCAGCGTAACACGAGCGTAACATGCCCAATTTGACTGTAGAAAACAGCGTAACACGAGCGTAACATGACAATTTTCGCTAAAAACCAGCGTAACACGAGCGAGCGTAACATGATAATTTTCGCTAAAGAGCAGCGTAACACGAGCGTAACATGATAATTTTGGCTGTAAAGCAGTGTAACACGAGCGTAACATGCCCAATTTGACTGTAAAACAGCGTAGCACGAGCGTAACATGATAATTTTGGCTGTAAAGCAGCGTAACACGAGCGTAACATGCCCAATTTGACTGTAAAACAGCGTAACACGAGCGTAACATGATAATTTTGGCTGTAAAGCAGTGTAACACGAGCGTAACATGCCCAATTTGACTGTAAAACAGCGTAACACGAGCGTAACATGACAATTTTCGCTAAAAACAGCGTAACACGAGCGTAACATGCCCAATTTGACTGTAAAACAGCGTAACACGAGCGTAACACGTTAATTTTCCCTAAAAAACAGCGTAACACGAGCGTAACATGACAATTTTCGCTAAAAACCAGCGTAACACGAGCGAGCGTAACATGATAATTTTCGCTAAAGAACAGCGTAACACGAGCGTAACATAATAATTTTGGCTGTAAAGCAGCGTAACACGAGCGTAACATGCCCAATTTGACTGTAAAACAGCGTAACACGAGCGTAACATGATAATTTTCCCTAAAAAACAGCGTAACACGAGCGTAACATGACAATTTTCGCTAAAAACCAGCGTAACACGAGCGAGCGTAACATGATAATTTTCGCTAAAGAACAGCGTAACACGAGCGTAACATGATAATTTTGGCTGTAAAGCAGTGTAACACGAGCGTAACATGCCCAATTTGACTGTAAAACAGCGTAGCACGAGCGTAACATGATAATTTTGGCTGTAAAGCAGCGTAACACGAGCGTAACATGTTAATTTTCCCTAAAAAACAGCGTAACACGAGCGTAACATGACAATTTTCGCTAAAAAACAGCGTAACACGAGCGTAACATGCCCAATTTGACTGTAAAACAGCGTAACACGAGCGTAACATGATAATTTTCGCTAAAAAACAGCGTAACACGAGCGTAACATAATAATTTTGGCTGTAAAGCAGCGTAACACGAGCGTAACATGCCCAATTTGACTGTAAAACAGCGTAACACGAGCGTAACATGATAATTTTCCCTAAAAACCAGCGTAACACGAGCGAGCGTAACATGATAATTTTCGCTAAAGAACAGCGTAACACGAGCGTAACATGATAATTTTGGCTGTAAAGCAGTGTAACACGAGCGTAACATGCCCAATTTGACTGTAAAACAGCGTAACACGAGCGTAACATGATAATTTTGGCTGTAAAGCAGCGTAACACGAGCGTAACATGCCCAATTTGACTGTAAAACAGCGTAACACGAGCGTAACATGATAATTTTGGCTGTAAAGCAGTGTAACACGAGCGTAACATGCCCAATTTGACTGTAAAACAGCGTAACACGAGCGTAACATGCCCAATTTGACTGTAAAACAGCGTAACACGAGCGTAATATGACAATTTTCGCTAAAAACAGCGTAATACGAGCGTAACATGCCCAATTTGACTGTAAAACAGCGTAACACGAGCGTAACACGTTAATTTTCCCTAAAAAACAGCGTAACACGAGCGTAACATGACAATTTTCGCTAAAAACCAGCGTAACACGAGCGAGCGTAACATGATAATTTTCGCTAAAGAACAGCGTAACACGAGCGTAACATGATAATTTTGGCTGTAAAGCAGCGTAACACGAGCGTAACATGCCCAATTTGACTGTAAAACAGCGTAACACGAGCGTAACATGATAATTTTCCCTAAAAAACAGCGTAACACGAGCGTAACATGACAATTTTCGCTAAAAAACAGCGTAACACGAGCGAGCGTAACATGATAATTTTCGCTAAAGAACAGCGTAACACGAGCGTAACATGATAATTTTGGCTGTAAAGCAGTGTAACACGAGCGTAACATGCCCAATTTGACTGTAAAACAGCGTAGCACGAGCGTAACATGATAATTTTGGCTGTAAAGCAGCGTAACACGAGCGTAACATGTTAATTTTCCCTAAAAAACAGCGTAACACGAGCGTAACATGACAATTTTCGCTAAAAAACAGCGTAACACGAGCGTAACATGCCCAATTTGACTGTAAAACAGCGTAACACGAGCGTAACATGATAATTTTCGCTAAAAAACAGCGTAACACGAGCGTAACATAATAATTTTGGCTGTAAAGCAGCGTAACACGTGCGTAACATGCCCAATTTGACTGTAAAACAGCGTAACACGAGCGTAACATGATAATTTTCCCTAAAAACCAGCGTAACACGAGCGAGCGTAACATGATAATTTTCGCTAAAGAACAGCGTAACACGAGCGTAACATGATAATTTTGGCTGTAAAGCAGTGTAACACGAGCGTAACATGCCCAATTTGACTGTAAAACAGCGTAACACGAGCGTAACATGATAATTTTGGCTGTAAAGCAGCGTAACACGAGCGTAACATGCCCAATTTGACTGTAAAACAGCGTAACACGAGCGTAACATGATAATTTTGGCTGTAAAGCAGTGTAACACGAGCGTAACATGCCCAATTTGACTGTAAAACAGCGTAACACGAGCGTAATATGACAATTTTCGCTAAAAACAGCGTAATACGAGCGTAACATGTTAATTTTCCCTAAAAAACAGCGTAACACGAGCGTAACATGACAATTTTCGCTAAAAAACAGCGTAACACGAGCGTAACATGCCCAATTTGACTGTAAAACAGCGTAACACGAGCGTAACATGATAATTTTCGCTAAAAAACAGCGTAACACGAGCGTAACATAATAATTTTGGCTGTAAAGCAGCGTAACACGTGCGTAACATGCCCAATTTGACTTTAAAATAGCGTAACACGAGCGTAACATGATAATTTTCCCTAAAAAACAGCGTAACACGAGCGCAACATGATAACTTTGGCTGTAAAGCAGCGTAACACGAGCGTAACATGAAAACTTTCCCTAAAGAAGAGCGTAACACGAGCGTAACATGAAAATTATTGCTAAAAAACAGGGTAACACGAGCGTAACATGACAATTTTCCCTAAAGAACAGCGTAACACGAGCGTAACATGATAATTCTGGCTGTAAAGCAGCGTAACACGAGCGTAACATGACGATTTTCGCTAAAAAACCAGCGTAACACGAGCGTAACATGATAATTTTCGCTAAAGAACAGGGTAACACGAGCGGAACATGACGAGTTTCGCTAAAAAACAGCGTAACACGAGCGTAACATACCCGATTCGGCTGTAAAGCGCCAAGCCGACGTCTATCGTCACACACCCGGGACTGTAACTGTACCTGGTGTAGCCCCCAATTTGGCACACATTCATGTACCATACCGTTCGCCGGGGGGCGAAGCCCCCCGGACCCCACCTCCAAGGGTACCTGTAAATCCAGGGCCCTGGAAAATTTTCCAGGGTTTTTGGCCCTGAACGATTACCAAAGGAAAAACTCTTTGGTACGAGATGCAATTCGTTTACAATTCCATTCCAGGGCCCCAGATTGTTCTTGAGCTCAACGGATTCAAAAGCGTTCAAAAACGTCCTCGGAATGTATTTTTTGACACAGCCACGAAACCTGAAGGAGGTTTTCAGGTTCTGGCAGGTCTAGCTGGCTTCCTAAAGGGTACCACGGCTCACCCAAGGTCACAGGTGGCAAGGTGGGCGTTGAAAAAAAAAACTTTTTTTTTGGGCCGGAATCCCTAAAAACCCGCATTTCGGAAAGTTTTTGTCCTACATATTTCCCAGGGCATTTTGACCATTTCACCTTCGAGCCTCCGCCTGCTCAGCCCATATGGTAAATGCACGACTGTGAGCTTTTTTTATCAAATTTTATCAAGTTTATTTCTTGATTTTTCTCGTCTTGCTCTCCGCTTGTTGTGGAAGCTGCAATATTGAAGATTCCATCCTTGGATGGCGTGATTACCGTGGGCCTGGACCCTATCTGGACCCTAGCGCTAACCCGGGGCCCGACCCCTGCCCCCCTCTCCCGGGTGATGAGGCCACCAAAAAAAAACCAGAAAGACCTTGCCGTGGGCGCGGGTCAAGGGCCAAGCAATGTTCTAGGCTGCCCCCCCCCCCCCCCCTATCTTCCGGAAAAGAAGGGTTACACGGTGGACCGGTCATGGTCATGACCGCATGTTTGACCGGTCAGTTTTTGACCGGTCACCTGAGAAAGTTATGCGGTCATTGACCGCACCCTTGCGGTCAATGACCGCAACATTGCGGTCAATGACCGCAATGTTGCGGTCATTGAACGCATCCTGTGGTAAGCCACAAGGATTCCTGCCTTTTTGGGTTGAAAATCACCCGGTCTCGGTCTCTCTCTTTTCTGGTAAACGTGCTTCTGCGTTTCGGGGGTCAGAAACGCTGGTTGGAGAAAAGGTATGTTGGGTGTCACCTACAGGGCTTTTTTGTGGGATTTCTGAGGTCACAATCACACGGTGTGCTCCAGCACCGGGTGAACTGTGCAGTCCATTTTGCGGGTGTCACACCTGCACCTGTGTAAAGTTTAGATGGCTTCGAAGTTGTAGACGTTGGAGTGCCGCGGTCTTGACCAGGACTCGTCTGGCCGCTCGCGCTCCGATCTGTGCCAAGCAGTCGGGGCGCGAGCGGAGGCACCAAATGTATGGCCTCCTACGTCAAGAACCTTGTGCGCCCTGGACGCCCGCATACTCGAGGTTCTAAGCAGCGCCAGAAACTCGCCCAGAATCTGCGGAGCAGCGCCGTGGTCATGGACGGCATCGAAGATCGTCCTGAACTCCTTCACGCCCGGCGGCTTCGCCCGCCGTGGGTCCGGCGACTCCTCCTGAGGACAGCCATCATCCTACTCACGCTCTTTCATTGAGCGGGTCGTCGAGGACACACGCCGCCGCTTTGTTCTCCGCCAGCACGGACGCCATGATGTTTAGGGGCACCCCATAGGCCCATTGTCGCCCATCAGCAACAGGCGACCACCGCCACCGTAGGGCCCGACGCCCATGCCTCGACACTTGGGCCTGTAGTCCGTGGCTCTCGGAGCAGGGAGCCCCGGGGCTGGTCGGTGCCCGGGGCTCAGCCCCGGAGCGCTCCAGGAGCCCGACAGGGACGGGCATAGAACACACTTTCTACTGTTTTCCAGGTAGATCCGTTCCCAGCCGCGAGCGAGGCGACTCCTCGACTCGTCTGTGGGAGAGCGGCAGAAGAGGATAAAGGCCTCCCAGAGCTTGTATATCCCAGCACCTTTCTTTCTTGTCCTGCTCATCCGCACCCAGTTCACTTTGGTCGTCAACGCAAACCCGTCAACGCTCCGAATCTTCATCGACGGGTGAAGATCAGAGCCAAAGGGGACAACTTTATCGGTCTCAGGGGTGAACACCGACGACCCCCTGCAGATGGCGCAGTACATGGCGCAGCTTGGGTGCGGCGGCCATCACTCAGCTGCCACTCGGACGGTGTTAGCGAGTTTTCAGATTTTTCTGGACTCGGTGCCGTCGCCGCCAAAGAACCTGGCAGACCAGATCACTGCCTGGGGAGCTTGGCCGACGGCCGCCGCCCAGGCTTTGATGTGGGCAAGGGGCGGTACGGACTCGTTGCCGCTCCTCTATCCGCATCGTGCTGCGGCACCTCGATGGGATCTCGGGCCCGAACTTCCTGCTTTTCCCGGGCCACGAGTACCAACAACTGCTCGGGACCTGAAGTCCTATTTCTTCCAATTCCCAGTAGGACGGCCGACGCCGGGGAGCCCAACGGGCTACGAGATGAGGCCAATTTTCCGCGGCGGCGAGGAGACGATGGGAGTCTTGGAGACGCAGTGTCTGAAGGCGAGCGGTGAGGCGTGGGGGATGGACCTTTTCCCGACGCACGGAAGAGAGAGGGCGGAGCGTGCACGGCCTTCGACACCACGGAGAAGAAGAAGGGCAAGAAGTCGGCCGTCGTCGGAGGAGACCCGTGCGGAAGGGATTCCCGGACACGAAAAGTGGGGTGAGCGGAAAATGTGTGCCGAGCACCGGATGACGCAGTGCACCACATGTAAGACGACAACGGAATGCTGTCGCAACCATCACCACCGATGTCTCGACCATGAGATGCCGACGTGCGACAGCTGCAAGAAACACGCCGACCTGAGGAGTAGGAGACGCGGGCACTGCTGCAGGAAAGGGCACCACCGGGCGGCCGTGGCGAGAGGAGAAGAATCAACGACGAAGAAGAGGAAGGCGGAGCCGGAGGGCCCCGCGTCAGCGCCGAGACAGGCGAAGCGTGAGAACGTGGTGCTCGTTCTGCCGGAAGCAGCGGAAGGCGAGCGAGGACCCGCAACATCGACATCGACTTCAGCAGCGAAGGTCGGGAAGACGGCGCTTTCTTCGGGCTTCGGACCAGGAGACCCGACGGGGGCGTGGCTCTGTATTGGTGGTGCCTGGGCAGGTCGTTTTCTATGATTGCGCAGGACTCATCACGGAGCTTGCCGGGGACGACAGGATAGTCTGGTACGACGACTGGGCCCTCGTCGGTGCCTGTCCGGGCGCGCTTCGCGCTGTGCGCAACCGGGTCCTGCAACGTGCCCGTATGGTGCGCATGATTAGTCTGTCCTCGAGCAAGGACGAGAAGTCTGTCCGCTCGACGCCGGTTGTCCTGGGAGTCGAGTTTGACTTCGCAGCGAAGAGGTACCGGCTGAAGCAAGGGTGGGTGCAGAAGCCGCACCTCCTCTTTTGCTCGGTCGATTGACGCAAATGACTCTGCGCGGCGTCTGGAAGTCGTCGAGACGGCCATTTGAGCGTGGACGGCATGGGGCACCCTGCACTGCAGGGTGAGCCCAGTGCTTGCGGATGGTGACCCTGGCGCACCAGGTCCTGACCGGTTCCCTGGGCTGGGAGTCGCTAGTCCGCGTGAGGGACGATATCGTTCCGTTCCTGCGGGGGTGAGCCGGCGTCTATCGGACAACCGGTGGGTCGGCTTCGACTCGAAGCTGCACCCTCGTGGAGGCGTGGTCCGATGCCAGCACGCAGGGACGGGCGGGACTGGTGGGCTCTCACAGTTGCACTCAGGGAGTTGATGCACCACGAAAGTCGAAAAGAGATTTGTGATAGCATGCAAGAATCTGTAGCGATAATCTGCATCGCCGGTCCGCACGTGATGTGTCATGTTATCGCCTCTTTAGCCCCCTCGGGCGATGGCCGCGCTTCGATAGGCGCTCTTCTACGCCGTTTTGTTGTCGGCTCCGACGCAGAGTTCGTTCTTGACCCTCGCCGTTGGCTTAATGTTGATGTTGCGGGTCTCTGATGTTGCTTGTCTTCTGCTGCTTCAGGTAGCATTCCGGGTGTGCTCTTTGTCGCTTTGACGATACGTGGCGAGCAACGTTTTTCCCTCATGTGTGGAAACCGAGTCAGTAATCGGTTCCCTCAATCCGCTGACCATGATTGGCGCTGATGCTCGATTCGATTGTACTTACGGTGAGGCAGTTTCTCACTGGCGTTGTGGTGGATGGAAGGTGACCTCGCCCAAGCTCGTTTCCCGGGTTAAGGCAGTCACTCAACATTCCCTTGCGCTAGTGATATCAGTTACAAAGACGTGTTCTTACTTTTCCCTTTCTTCTGGGCAGTTCTCGTCAGACAATACGAAGAGCAGAAACTCCATGGCGATGTGGGCCCCGTAGAGATGTCCCGCAGCACATCTTCTTTGCCGAGCTGACGACGGCAAAGTTTGCGACTCCGCTGTAGAATCTTTGTCGACAACTTGCCTTTGTTTGTGCGCTCGCAGCCTTTGTTCGCACTTTCTCTCGTTGAAGAGATATTGTGCTATTTGCAAAGGCTGCCTTCCTGTTGAAATCATCTGTTCTCATAGTAGTGGACGCCACACTAATTTTTGTGTACGCCGGACACAACTGTTTGCGACTGGAGGCACTCGTTGCATCGAAGAGTTTGCAAAGGTCGACAGTCAACCTTGGGTTTTACATCGTCTGTTACGATGGAAAGGTGCGTGGCGTCCCGTGTCTTTCTTCGCACGGGCTCACCGTCGCATCGTTTGAGAGAGCTACACCACCAGGCTCGTTGCCAATCAAAAAACTGTCAGCTGCCCGTGAAAGTGTCTCACTCCTCTGCGAGGTCGGTTTGAGACGCTTTCACGGGTAAAAAGGGTGAGCCACTTACACGGGGGGGGGTACGTATAGTTGTAAGTGCGTACTTCGAGAATTAGGCCTTGCGTGGGTACACTTCGCTGCCTATTTTACCTTGCAAACTGTCATAAGTACCGGTTATTGACCGCAATGCTGCGGTCAATGGGTGCGGTCAATGACCGCATGGGTGCGGTCAATGACCAGTACCCTACCGGTCAATGACCGCAAGGTACCGGTCAACATTATTGCGGTCAGCGTGGTGCGGTCATTGACCGCACCAGCCCTTGACCGGTCCACCGTGTACGCGAACCCCCGAAAAAAATAATAACAAAAAAACCCAAAAAAAAACCCCGAAAAAAATAAATAAAAAAACACAAACCGACGAAGACCCCAAAAACCTTTTTCAACCTAGGGCTATGGTGGCTGCATACGGCTGCATACGCGTATGCGCCCAAACCTGCATACGCATACGCATACGCATACGGCGCTGCATACGGCTATGCATACGTATGCATACGGCTATGCATGTGGCTGTGACTTCTCTGGCAATGCACCTCCTTCGTCCAGGACGAAGGGGGAGTCGAAAAGGATACTTAAAAGCAAAGTTTCGTGAGTGTCGACGGAACCTATGTCCGCCGCAACCCGGGGTACACGGGCAGTGTGTTCACTCCCGTAAGCCGACGAGCCGCGCTCCGATGAGGCAACCGAAGCTGGTTGTCTCAGGATCTGCTGAGCAACAGGCTGGCGGAAAGGCCCGCCCACGTGGTGCGGGCCTTTTCCGCCAGCCCGTTGTAGGCTGTCGTGCGTCATGAAGCATGCTCGTTCAGTGCTGGCGTTCGACGTCTTCGGGGAAAAAGCGAGGCAGACATTGACCGTGGCACGCATCCTCATCGACCTGCTTTCTACTTACCAGTACATTGCATTGTTACACGGTGAGGTCCAGTCTCAGAAACTGCAGTCAAAGAGGGCGCGAGTCACACCTAAAAGCGTGTGACACCCGCTTTTTCAACTCCAGCTTTAACTCCAGTTTCTGGGGCTCTGGACTCCACCGTCTTCACTCATAGGCCCGTCACGCAGCAGCTAGAAGGCCGGGCTGGCCTCACACAGCCACCTATGCATACGTATGCAGCCGTATGCGTATGCATATTTTCAAATCTGCATACGCATACGCATACGCATACGTATGCACGTATGCAGCCAGCCCAGCCCTAGGGGGGGTCAAACTGTGTCCCATTTGGACCATTTCTCAAAGTCAGCAGTTCACACGTAAAGGGGGGACCCCCACCCCAGGGGATGGTAGTTAATCGTCCGGAAATTGCGGTTTACGCCCTCAGAAATCCGAAAAAGCTCGTCAATGAGCTCCAAAACGCAATTTTAAAAAAACGTGCCCGTTTGGTGCCACCGTTCGTCATGGAGACCCCTCGTAGTGCCTTACGTAGCAGGCCCCCCCTCAAAATGCAAAAGAGAGGCACTTTGAAACGCCCATAGGAGGGAACAGGAAGAAGAACGCGACCCGGTTTGCGCGGTTACTGTTGGGTGCCCCGTGCCAGTTCTCCAACATTGGCATGAAGGGAGCAGCTTTTAAATGCTGTTGCGAACGACGTCTTGGTCATTCCCGACTCTAACGCCCTTCCCAGCTCCAGGCCCCAGTTTCCTCGACGCGAAAACGCACCGGTGTTGTGTGTGGCTACCATCTGCCATGATCTCTTCGTCCATTGAGCCTCCTGAAGGGGTTTGTCGAAAAGAAAGGAAAAAAGAGCCGTGAACTACCCTCTCAGTAAGAAAACCTTCCTGAGGCCCCCGCCAACGCCTTGCGCAGATTGGCAGAATCAGGACTTGTCTGCCGCGATGGCTTCCAAGATCGCTGCATGGATTCGCGCGGCGGAAAGCCTAGACACACAGGCAGGCGCGTTGCTGCGTACGTGCGCAAAGCCAACCCCCAGATGTTTGATCGCTTCTACGACCCAGCTAGTGTGGTCACTACGGATGGAATAAACGGAGCATCTTACAACCACTTCGGCAACCAACGACTTCGCAGAAGGATGCACGGGACACTATCATCTCTGAGCAGCCGTCTGCGGCTTAGCAAATCCTATCGGATTGCTCGCTTACTCAGCCTGCACACAACTCTGATAGCGCTCGGAAGCTATTCGACGACACCTTCCCGACTGACGAAGACCTTGATGAGGCAGGAGTTTCCAAGACTCCCTTCTGACCGATCAGTGCCCCAAGAGCGCTATATGGCACAAACCATGTCTCTGGTTGAGCCAAGCCACAAAAGCTGCTTCGTCCGGCCTCCGTCGCGCCAGCAGACGAGCTCCAGCTCCCACATCAGGGCGTCCGAGTTGAAGATCGCCGGGGAATTATGGTTGCAGCCGTCCAAGCGCACGGCTTTCCATTTCGCCTCCGGCTAAGAGAGCATGCCTGGAGTAACGGTGCACACACGACTGTTTGCTATCTTGTGTGACCCTGGTGACCCAAAATACGCCCGTGCCCCCTCCAATATTGCGTATGTCTTCCCACGTGACAAACGGTGGCGTTTTGACAAACGGTGGCACCAAACGGGCACGTTTTTTTGTGCTCGAGCACAGCTTTTAAGCCCTGCGGAGACCATCCAGGGTTTTATTTCATGTTTTTGCCGGGGTTTGCCCTGGGGTATGTAGACATGGGCTCAAGTACGCGCGTTTTTCGCCTTAGAAAAAAAATACCCCAATGGGACACTTTTTTACCTTTGTTCGACCCCCCCTACCCTGATGCTAAGGCCCCTAAACTCGGCATCGTTGTCAGCCGGACGGCAACGAGGGGTGGGTGGGTACCCCCCCCCCCCCAAACACCCCCCCCCCTCCTGCAGGGCCTGTGTGCAGCAGGGTGGTGACCGCTCTAAGGTGGTTTCCTCAGCAGCGACCAAGAAAAAAAAAGTTTTTTTTTTGGCCCGAATCCTCCCAAACAAGCACTCGAAAAAAAAAATTTGACCCACTTTTTCCACCATTTCACCTTAGAGAATTTAGCTAAGGTGGGTCCCACAGTAGGTCCACAGTGGGTTGCACCAGGAGGGGGGGGGTTGCAAGAACGTGCTTGGAATGGATATGTGCTCAACGCCGCACTGGTCCCGTCTGCGCCGTGTTTCGGTCCTTTAAGCCACGGACACATAAGGCGGACCATCATCAGCGTGGAACCTGAGTGTCTGCAGACAGGACTGCGGTGTGAGGAGGGGGGGGGGGGGGGGGGGGGGGGGGGGGGGGGGCGGGGGGACGTTTGAGGGCTGGCTTTGGTCCCCCCCTAGGGCTAAGTTGGATGGAAACGCCGTTTCTTTTAGTTTTTTCGAAATGGAAACGGAAACGGAAACGGAAACGTTTCCGTTTCTTTTAAAAGAAACGCCGGAAGGCTCTTCATGCTGAGGGGTCCTATAAGATACCACTTCACGGGTCCTTCTGTGTGTCCGTCGGGTGTCCGTTTCCAGCCAAATTTTGGCTTTCCTTTCAGACCTTCTTCTTTTGATCTACCAGCGGGCACTTCTCTTCCTCCGTCTTCTGGCGGGCTCTCTGACTCTTCAGGGCCCTTCCTGGGCTGTTCTTCGACTTGGCTCGGCCCCTTCTTGTGTGTCGTCGCGGCCTCGTTTGTGCAGAGCAGTCGCCGGTGCTCACCGCTTTCTTTCGTCGGCGATCTGACACGAGCAAATAGGTAACCACAAGCTAATGATGCAGAATGTCGTCACATGTGGATGTTTTCTGACACCAGATTCCACTCTTCTGTGCCTACCACTTCGTCTTCTGCTGCTTCCAACCCACGTTCTCATGTGAGTGGGGCTTGTTGAATCTGCCGTCCTCTTCTGCATTGTTGGTGGTTTCTTCCTGCCGTCGTTGTCTATGCTCCGACAACACCGCCCCTTCCGGTGACGGTTGCCACCCGACGTCGTATGCAAGGTGCACTGTGGCAAGCGATGTTTAACGCACACGTTACTGCGTGGCCATCGCTTTTCTGGCGGGTTCAACATTGCCCCGGCATACGTGTGCCCTTCTCACCTCCTGATGCTGATTGCACTCCCTCTTTGTCTTACACCGCCGAAAGACCCCGGTCTTGTAGCCTGTGGCGCTGAACGATCGTATCTGTAGAGTCTATTATTGGAAGCGGATGTGCTTTCCCGATCGTCTTCAGCGCGTTGGCCAACAGCCTCGCATAACAGAGCATCGTCGCCACAACAGCCATTGGTGTAAAGAGCTGCAGACCTCAAAGTCATCACAACCGGATGCGTGTGGTTGCGTCTGCTCCACGCGGTCGCAACTCTTATGCTTCTTTCCTCCCTCTTTTCGGAGCCTCCTTGTCCATGGTTTCCCACTGGATTGCGGGGTCCGCCGTTCGGAACACATTTCCGGTCGGACCTTCAGCCAGTATACTAGTGGCATACCAGCCGTTTCTTTTGAAAAGAAACGGCGTTTCCATCCACCGCCAAAAAGAAGGAAACGGAAACGGAAACGGAAACGGAAACGTTTCCAACGTTTCCATCCTACATAGCCCTAGGGGGGGGTAATGTCACCTGAACCCGCGTCCAATTTTTTTGAAATTTTGCAAAGACAAAAAGCATGCATTCCGAGCAAAAGTTCGACTCAGACTCCACGATCCTCCGGGGGAAATGGTCAGAAGTGTTTTTATTCCACCGTTTGCGATGATTTTTACCGTTTTTCTGGCCAGAAAATATTTTATGCCACGTTTGGTACCATCCCTAGGAGCACTAGTAGGGTGTAAGCAACAGAAATGGGTCGAACAACACTTGGGAAAACTACCAGGTCGACAACACAGCCAATACTTGGGAAAGCTCGTTGTCCAGGAGTGGAGGCGTGTTACCGTGCCTGTAAACGACGTGCAAATCATGGCGAGATGTTGAAGTGCTGTGACCTCGGGTCTGACGAAGCCTGAAGGCTCTTGGTAGACGTGGACCACACGTGTGGCGTGCCTTCCTATATTGGAAGTCGACAAAGAAGGTGAACTAAAAATCACCGAAGTGAAAAATTGTCCTGGCTATCAAGAGTAGTACTAGAGAAGGGTTTTCTCCGAATTGTTTCAACGTCCCAGAAGTCTACTTGATCCCACCTGGTCCAGACGAAAATATCGGGGAGTATCGGGGAGTTTCGGGGAGTTTCGGGGAGTTTCGGGGAATTTCGGGGAGTTTCGGGGAGTTTCGGGGAGTTTCGGGGAAATTCGGGGAGTTTCGGGGTATTTCCTTTGTGGCGACCACTTTCCCTGCAGCCGGCCTTGGCGAAGGCGGGGAGGGGGCTACGCTATTATGGCCCTACCTTGCGCAGAGCGGTCCCGTGTTTGGCTATGCCCCGAAGACGAAGATAGAGGCTGAGAAGGAAGGACAGACTGGGAGGTACAGGTTGGCACGGTTTGACACAGGTAGCGACAGGATCCGCTGCGGCAAGGAGAGCAGGAACTGTTCCACCAGAGGTCGTGCGGGTACAGAGACAATGCTCGTGCTCGAGTCGCAGCTGGGGACGAACAGGCACGCCTTCAATGATGAGGTCTGGGGGATGGACGTATTTTCCACGTATGGGCGGACGTGCTGGTGGGACGCCTTCGAAGACGGCACCTCCGGCAAGAAGGGGCAGAAGAGGGTAAATTTAGTGGGCGGCGGAGACCCAGTGCATGGAGGTAGGCGTGCCCAAGCTACCACCAAGGACGAGAGAGTGTGTACGAGACATCACAAAGCGAAATGCGAAGAGTGCAAGCATCGGCAAGCGTCGGTAGCGCGCTGCTGCCGAGGCACACCACGCGACAGGGGACGGCCTCGCCGTGAAGTATTGCGAGAAGCACAGGATGACGCAGTGCGGGACGTGCAAGACGATCGCGGAATGCTGCAGGAACTCACACCGCGGATGCCTGCCTGCAGCACGATATGCCGATGTGCGGAGTCGGCGGCAAAGAGACGGAAGCGCGGGCCTTCGCCCCTGGGGACGCCCGAAGCGACACCGAAGTCGAGACGCAGGCTGCGACCATCGGCCCAAAGCGCCACAAGGGAAGCGGCGGATGCCGGCGCCAACACCGCCATCGAGAACGCCGAAGACAAGGCGACGACACTAGGACGGCCGCTGGCAACGAAGCGGCGGCGTAAGGACTCGCCATCATCGAAGACAGAGACGTGCACTCCGCGGCGGGCAGAGGTCAAGATAAGGTACCAGTGACGAAGAGAGGTAGCACGAAGAGGTAGTCACGAAAGAGAGCAGATGCAGATTATCGCCACAGGCTCTTTGCATGCTAACCCTAACCACCAGGACCAGGGGCAGCTACGGTCGAAGACGGCAATTCGAGCGAGGAGTAAGGTTGATAACCAAAATGAGAGGCACGATGGCCATCCGAAAGCAGGGTTGCAGGATGATGCTTGGCCAGGATACGGTTGCTATGGCGACTGGGACAGAGAGATAACGCAAGATAGAGAGTCCTCCTTATGGGGTGGTCACACCTTCGCAGTCCCAGGGCCTCCACCCACCTGCATACGGTCGTCGACTGACCATTCCCGAGACGAGTTGGAATGCGGGTACCATCTTTCCGGAGATTTCCGGTTCCTCCCGTACTCTACAACTCCCCACATAAGTGAACGTGGACTCCGAAGTGGACACTCCTTTCAACCGGGTGCACGAATTCAGAATTCCGGGATGGGTTGACCCACTGTTTCCGATGCGGCTTCCAATCATCGAAGGCTAAACTCGGGTGCAGGAGCGGTGCTCGTCGTTCGGGACCAGATGGGGGACGACTGGGTCTGCCCGGTTTACACGTGACTGCTGCAGCGTGGTCAGAAGTGGGAAGGTCATCGGGAGATGGCGGGCGCGAATACTTTTTGCCCAAACCAAAACCCAAGAGGGGATTGGAGAGTTTGACATAAGAATGGCAAACTCGTGGTACCGAAGGTTGCAACCGCAAACAGAAGAGTCAGATGATGGTTGAACCTGCGCACATGCACACGACGCGTCCTGTTCAGACTCCTCCCTGTGTCCAAGGACTCAAAGGCAGGTCCTGCAGGTTTTCCAGCAACTGCTGGTTCGCCTTGAGGCCCTCCGAATCCGCAGGCTGAAGGGTGTGCCTCAACAACTGCCCAGGAGTCCAAGCTACAGTTGGTAGATGCATCCGGTTAGTAGAGGAAGAGGATCGGAGGAGGAGGAACACGGACGGCTCAAGAGAGCCGCGTCCGAAGCACACTAGCACACCTACCTGCACACCTCACCCACTTGCCCGCACCCGTCTACCCAACTACCCACCTGTTCACCCATCCACCGACCTGCCCACCACCATCCACCCATCTGTCCACTCAACTACCAACCTGTACACCTGCCCACCCACCGGCAGCCCCACTTTTTCCCACAAAAATCGGGCTGTGTATCGGGGAGTTTCGGAGAGTTTCGGGGAGTTGCGGGGAGTTTCGGGGAGTTTCGGGGAGTTTCGGGGAAGTGTCGGGGAGTTTCGGGGAACTTACCAGGAGCCCAGACCAGGTGGTGATAATAGCTCTGTCGAGCCAACCCCACTTTTTCGGGGGTCGGGGGCCGTAAATGGGTTTATTATTGAAGGGGCAAATGTTCACTAACCCCAAAATCAGCCAGAAACTTCACCAATTTGACCGTTTAGTCGAATTAAAACGGGGTCCTCAGCGCCTTCGTGCTAGTGGGTAGCGTTCCCAGTCACTCCGTTGCCAGTTCCTTTCATTACTACGCACCCAAAGTGGTTGTGAACAATTCCAGGGCTTGCGCCCCAGTCCGTCAAGGGCCGGTCTTAAGTAGTTAACGGTCAAATGTTCACTAATTCTGAGCTGAAAACTTCACTAAATTTGACCGCTCACTAATTCATGCAATACATGGAAGATATCCTTGATGTTCTGCAAGTAATGGGCAGTGGCGTCATTTCTCCGCTAGTCCACGTAGCAGACCACCCCATTATCGACATAAAAGAATAGGCACCGGAGCACGAGCGGAAAGAAAAAATTGCGTCGCGATCAGCTCCGATGAAGAGATCCGTGAAGAATAAAGCCGGGGTCCAAATACCGTACCTACCCCCACCCGGTGTTAGTGTCGCCTCCGTTTAGCCCTTTGTCCAGTGTCGCCTTTTTGCCTGAAAACGCGAGGCGACACTAACACGGGAAGACGGTTCTCAATAGGGTTCCCTGTATTTGCATGAAGAATGTCTCATCCTCACCAACGGCTTCCCGTGTTAGTGTCGCCTTTTAGGTAAAGGTGCCTTTATGTAGGCGACACTAACACGGGGAGGGGTAGGTACTCAAAAAAAGGAGGCAACGGGCACAAGGACCCTGCCGTTCGTTTTATTTATGCGCCGCAGAGCCCTGCTGCGACGTCACGCCCCACATGGAGGCCGCTTCGAGGCGCGTCTGCGCCGAAGTCGCCTTCACCGCCCGGCGGCAGAGACGCGTCATCGCCGTGTGCGGGTCCTTCTCCACGCATGCCCACGTTTCGGCCGCCGTGTGCTTGCGTGCCACGGTGAGGACGAGTACCGCCGTGGCCGCGCCGGGCTTCTGTCCGCCTTCTGTCGCCGCCTGCCGGACCTTCCCTACCTTCCCGGCCTGCCGAACGTCCCCGTGCGTCCACAGGTGCATCCGCTGCACCACGCCCGTCTCCATGAGGACGTGGCGCGCCTCGCTCTTCTCGAACGGCTGTCGGCACAACACCGCGTACCGAACCTCCTCTGTCGCCAGCGCCGCAGCATCGACCGCCACGCCCATCGCCGTCTCGGCCTCATCGACGCTGGGTGCGACCCAGAGCCCCTCCTTCTTCGCCTCGAATGAGCACGACTCGAGGATCGGCACGTTCCAGTCGAAACTGTGCACGCCGCACACGGTCGCCTTACGTCTGACGACGTCTACCCACTGCTGATGTTGCCGCTGCTGCGGTTGCTCTTGTTGTTGCGGTCGGTTCCGCCGTTGCTGTTGCGGTTGCTGTTGCTGCTGTGGCTGTTGTTGCTGCTGTTGCGGTTGCTGGTGCTGTTGCTGCTGCTGTTGTTGCTGTTGCGGTTGCCTCTGTTGCTGTCGCTGCTGTTGTTGTGGTTGCTGTTGTGCCTGTTGCCGCGGTTGCCGTTGTTGTTGTGGCTGTCGCTGCTGTTGCTGGTGCGGTTGCTGTTGCTGTTGTTGCTGTTGCTGCTGGTGCTGTTGCTGTTGCTGTTGCTGTTGTTGCTGTTGCGGTTGCTGTTGCTGTTGCGGTGCTCCTTCACGATCCTTGGTCTTGGTACTTCGGCCGTCCTTGCGACAGCGCCGGTTCGTCTCGTTCCGCTGCTCCGCCTCCAGGAGGCTGATCGCCGCCTCCAGGAGTGTCAGCGCCACCCCTCGCTCCTCTGACTTCGAGCCGCCGCTGCTGCCCGGCTAGCCCGCTCTGCTGCTTCTCCGAGGCGGTCGAGCATCGACGATGGCGCCGCCGAAAGCGCCGCCATCGCCGTGATGTGTTCCAAAATTTCAAGATCTTTTTTTTTCTTCAAGATGTGAAAAAAAATGGGCAAATCCAACAACTTCTGAAAAGGAGTTTGTCAATCCATGAAAACTTGTTCCGGGAAGCGAAAATTTGTTCCGGGAAGTGAAAATTTGTTCCGGGGGGAGTTTTTTTTCTGGGAGGCTCACTGATCGTGTCAGCCATTTTTAGCCCAGAAATGAAAAAAAACTCACCCAGGAACAAATTAGTCAGAAAAAAAGCCCACCCCGGAACAAATTTTCAGTTCCCGGAACAAATTAGTCAGAAAAAAGGCCCACCCCGGAACAAATCTTCACTTCCCGGAACAAATCTTCACTTCCCGGAACAAATTTTCACCTCCCGGAATAAAAAAGTCGGAAAAAAAGTCGGAAAAAAAGCCACCCCGGAATAAATTAGCCCCACACCCCCCCCCCCAGGGGTACTGTAATCCGGGGCCCGGGCCCTGGAAAACTTTCCAGGGATTTTAGCCCTGAACGATTACCAAAGGAAAAACTCTTTGGTACGAGATGCAATTCGTTTACAATTCTATTCCAGGGCCCCAGACTGTTCTTGAGCTCAACGGATTCAAAAGCGTTCAAAAACCACGTCCTCGGAATGTATTTTTTGACACAGCCACGAAACCTGAAGGAGGTCTTCAGGTTCTGGCAGGTCTAGCTGGCTGCCTAAAGGGTACCACGGCTCACCCAAGGTCACAGGTGGCAAGGTAGGCGTTGAAAAAAAAAAAAATTTGGGCCGGAATCCCTAAAAACCCGCATTTCGGAAAGTTTTTGTCCTACATTTTTCCCAGAGCATTTTGACCATTTCACCTTAAGGCCTCTGCCCGCTCAGCCCATGGTAAATGCATGACTGTGAGCTTTTTTTATCAAATGCTATCAAGTTTATTTCTTGATTTTTCTCGTCTTGCTCTCCGCTTGTTGTGGAAGCTGCAATATTGAAGATTCCATCCTTGGATGGTGTGATTACTGTGGGCCTGGACCCTATCTGGACCCTAGCGCTAACCCGGGGCCCGGGGCCCGGGGCCCGGGCCCTGGAGGCCCTGGATTTACAGGTACCCTTGCCCCCCCCTCCTGCCTGTGTGCAGCAGGGTGCACCATGGTGACCGCTCCAAGGTGGTTTCCACAGCAGTGACCAAGAAAAAAAAAATTCTGGCCCAAATCCTCCCAAAAAAGCACTCGAAAAAAAGTTTTTTCGACCCACTTTTTCCACCATTTCACCTCAGAGGATTTAGCTAAGGTGGGTCCCACAGTCCACAGTGGGTTGCACCAGGAAGGGGGGAAAATCTTAGTTTTGTGTTCAGGCGCTACTTGCCTCTCATGTGTTTGATGCTAGCATCAAGTCTTCTTCGCGGAATGCAGAGTCTTATTTTCTGTTCTTTTCTTTCTTTCGTTGTCGACAACTTCTTTTTTCTCCTTCTACTTTCTTTACCATGGTTTTTTGGACTTTCTGGTGCCGTAGAGTAGTTCTTCTTTCTCTATGCCGCCCACGTCGATGTTCGTTTAGCATTGAGTTCTTTTAAGTACATGAACCACATGGATTAGCATGCACTGCCTTGAAAGTCAGGTTATCGGATGACGTCGTCACCTGCCATTGCGTCGTCAAGGTCGAGCATTTGTGGAGCTAGCGGGGTTCGGTTTTCTTGCGATTCCAGAGACTGAGTCGGCGAGTACGAGGGCGGGCACGTGTGCCCGTTTTTCACTTTCGAGGGCATTGGCGTGCCCGTGGTCCCCGGTCGTTTCTGAGAGCTGCTTGCCCTCGGAACCTTCTTCTTCCTTCGATGCACCCCTGAGTCGGGGGTGGTCGCCTTCGTCTTCTTCCGCTTGATCGGGCCTTCCTCGGGGTGCCAAGCACCCTCTTCTTCAGCGCTGGTCGTTCGCTGGTTCCTGGCGTTGGTGGCGGCCTCTTGGTCGCCCGTCCGGTTGCCGCCGTCTCCTTTTTCGTTGCCGCGAGCGGCGCTCGCGCCGCTCGCTTTCCTAATGGCGTTTCCCGCTGTACACCCACCTGGGTGGGTGAGGAGGGCCTCTTCTTCTTGTTGCGTCCGGGGGTTGACTGGACGTTCGGCTTGTTGGACTGGTGGTGGCCGCGGCTGCAACATGCCGCCGGTCGCCTCTGCGTCAGCGTAGGGAGCCTTTTGCACTCTTGGCAGGTCCCTCTGCCATGCGTGCGGCAGGCATGATGCCCGCTGCGGCAACACGCCGCCGCCGTCTTGCACTCGCCGCACTTCGTCGTGCTGTGCTCTGTGCACACCGCGATCGGCTGCCCATCGTTCGCGTGGTGATGGTGCCGGCAGCACATCTCTACCGTGGGAACGTCCCTTCGGACGAGTGCTCTGCACGCCTCACACTTCCCTTTGTGATGGGTCGCGCACGTGACGAGTGCCTTCTCTATACCGACACCCGGCATATGCACGGGGTCTGGGTGCAGTTGTGGTGGTGCAGGCAGGGCCCACCTCGCCGCTCTCCCGATCGTCCAGTCAGGGTACGTCGGGCACTGCGTCCCCACATCGCTTCCTTTCACTTGTTCCTCAAGTATCGTCCCCGTGTGTGCCTCGCGAAAGCGTGGCCTGGGCCGTATACCCGATCGTTTAGCATTGAGTTCTTTTAAGTACATGAACCACGTGGATTAGCATGCACTTCGTTTAGCAGCGGCTGCCGAATCATGCCGTGGCACCGTCCCTTTGTGCGTCTGCTTCGCAGAAAAAGTGTTGGAAAGGAGTCCAGGACTCCGTGGTTCGAAACCATATGGTATGGCTCCACTTCCTCCTTCCTTCGTCCGTTCTTCTTTTAAAAAAGGGGGTTTTCAAAGTGTGTTGTGGCTCGTAACCAACCGCTACGGGGCACTACTTCCACCAGGTGAAAGTGTTTACGCTTTCTCGAGAGAGATGATGTAGCCATTCGTTGTGAATCTTCTGGCACATTCCTCCCATGAGAGTACGAATACCTGCTGGTCGTCGAAGCACACCCATTCGTCCTTTTCCTTTAGCACGGTATAGTAATGACCTGCCGTCGCTCTTCCGGTGTGGATGATGAAGCCATTTACCGTGTAGGAGTCTTCCCCGATCAGAATGGTTGGTCGGATCGGGGTGCGGGCTGGTATTTTGATGTCTTCGCGTGTTTTTTCGACAGCTGCGCTCGTTGCAGTACTACATCCATTTGGTTTGGAAATGTGTAATACTCCTTCG
>JAPJBO010001213.1:0-59329 GCA_030068145.1 Diplonema papillatum | reverse complement strand
AGACCTTATCGATACCTTTTTTGCCCATTTCTGGGTTGCGCCCTTATCTCGACCTTTTTGGCCCGTTTTTGGGTTGCGCCCTTATCTCGACCTTTTTGAGATGCGCCCTTATCTCTACCTTTTTGAGCTGCGCCCTTATCTCTACCTTTTTGGCCCGTTTTTGGCTTGTTCCCTTATCTCGACCTTTTTTGGGGGTTGTTCCCTTATCTCGACCTTTTTTGCGGGTTGCGCCCTTATCTCGACCTTTTTTGGGGGTTGCGCCCTTATCTCGACCTTTTTTGGGAATGTGACCAAATTTTCCGAAAATATTTTCAGGCCAAAAAAAAAATCCGAAAAATTTCCAAAAAAAAAAAATTCCGAAAAGTTTTGGCCAAAAAAAAAATCCGAAAAAAATTCCGAAAAATTTTTGGGCCAAAAAAAAAAATCCGAAAAAAATTCCAAAAAATTTTTGGGCCAAAAAAAAAATCCGAAAATTTCCCGAAAATTTTTTGGGCCAAAAAAAAAAATCCGAAAAAAATTCCGAAAATTTTTGGGCCAAAAAAAAAAAAAGCGAAACCACCCAATCCAACTATGTACACACGAAACAGAGATCTTACGAATCAGCGAAAAGCGAGCAAAAAAGAGTGTTTACAAACCCTGGAGGAAGTCTGAAAAAACAGTCGGCGAAAAACTTGGAAAAAAGACGGGAAAAAGACCTTCAAGTGCTCCAAGGCCAGACGATTGTAGTGTTGCAAACGAATCACGAACACGCTGAAGTTGGGACTCCCACACACGGAAATCAAGTGCTCCTAGGCAGACGAACTGTTAGTGTTGCGAACGAATCGCAAAAACGCTGAGATCGGGACCCTACACACTGAAATCGACTGAGAACAACCTGAGCGATCTCTCTTGATAAAAGATTCAAGCGCCGAAGGCGCAACCACCGAAGCAGACTTTGTACACACGAAACAGAGATCTTATGAATCAACGAAAAGCGAGCGAAAAAGAGCGTGGAAAAGTCGGAGACAGTCGGCGAAAAACGTGGGAGAAAGACGGGAAAATACGACCTTGAAGTGCTCCAAGATCAGACGACTGTATAGTGTTGCAAACGAATCGCAAACACACTGAAGTTGGGACTCCCACACACTGAAATCAAGTGCTCCTAGGCAGACGAACTGTTAGTGTTGCGAACGAATCGCAAACACACTGAGATTGGGACCCCACACACTGAAATCGACTGAGAACAACCTGAGCGATCTCTCTTAATAAAAGATTCAAGCGCCGAAGGCGCAACCACCCAATCCAACTATGTACACACGAAACAGAGATCTTATGAATCAACGAAAAGCGAGCGAAAAAGAGCGTGTAAAACCCGGGAATAGTCGGAAAGACAGTCGGCGAAAAACTTGGAAAAAAGACGGGAAAATACGACCTTCAAGTGCTCCAAGACCAGACGACTGTATAGTGTTGCAAACGAATCGCAAACACGCTGAAGTTGGGTCTCCCACACACTGAAGTCCAGTGCTCCTAGGCAGACGAACTGTTAGTGTTGCGAACGAATCGCAAACACGCTGAGATCGGGACCCCACACACTGAAATCGACTGAGAACAACCTGAGCGATCTCTCTTGATAAAAGATTCAAGCGCCGAAGGCGCAACCACCCAATCCAACTATGTACACACGAAACAGAGATCTTATGAATCAACGAAAAGCGAGCGAAAAAGAGCGTGTAAAACCCGGGAAAAGTCGGAAAGACAGTCGGCGAAAAACTTGGAAAAAAGACGGGAAAATACGACCTTCAAGTGCAAGACCAGACGACTGTATAGTGTTGCAAACGAATCGCAAACACGCTGAAGTTGGGTCTCCCACACACTGAAGTCCAGTGCTCCTAGGCAGACGAACTGTTAGTGTTGCGAACGAATCGCAAACACGCTGAGATCGGGACCCCACACACTGAAATCGACTGAAAATACGACCTTCAAGTGCTCCAAGACCAGACGACTGTATAGTGTTGCAAACGAATCGCAAACACGCTGAAGTTGGGTCTCCCACACACTGAAATCAAGTGCTCCTAGGCAGACGAACTGTTAGTGTTGCGAACGAATCGCAAACACGCTGAGATCGGGACCCCACACACTGAAATCGACTGAGAACAACCTGAGCGATCTCTCTTGATAAAAGATTCAAGCGCCGAAGGCGCAACCACCCAATCCAACTATGTACACACGAAACAGAGATCTTATGAATCAACGAAAAGCGAGCGAAAAAGAGCGTGTAAAACCCGGTAAAAGACGGAAAGACAGTCGGCGAAAAACTAGGAACAAAGACGGGAAAATACGACCTTCAAGTGCAAGACCAGACGACTGTATAGTGTTGCAAACGAATCGCAAACACGCTGAAGTTGGGACTCCCACACACTGAAGTCCAGTGCTCCTAGGCAGACGAACTGTTAGTGTTGCGAACGAATCGCAAACACGCTGAGATCGGGACCCCACACACTGAAATCGACTGAGAACAACCTGAGCGATCTCTCTTAATAAAAGATTCGCGCCGAAGGCGCAACCACCCAATCCGACTTGGTACACACGAAACAGAGATCTTATGAATCAACGAAAAGCGAGCGAAAAAGAGCTTGTAAACCCCGGGAAAAGTCGGAAAGACAGTCGGCGAAAAACTAGGAACAAAGACGGGAAAATACGACCTTCAAGTGCTCCAAGACCAGACGACTGTATAGTGTTGCAAACGAATCGCAAGCACACTGAAGTTGGGACCCCAACACACTGAAATCAAGTGCTCCTAGGCAGACGAACTGTTAGTGTTGGGAACGAATCGCAAACACGCTGAGATCGGGACCCCACACTGAAATCGACTGAGAACAACCTGAGCGATCTCTCTTGATAAAATATTCAAGCGCCGAAGGCGCAACCACCCAATCCGACCTCCACACTGAACAGCGATCTCACAAGTGCTTTGCTACTGGAGACCGAATGGATGTTGGGCAAGCAATGATGCGGTGCCCGAGTATCCGCAAGACGTATTGTTCAGCGGGAGTTGAGAGTCTCTGCCAAGGTGCTAGCTGCCGCCGTGGGCCAAGCGATCAAAAGAACCAGCGACACAACCTGTTAACACTCGCAGGCGGTCGCACCCACCAGCCAGAACGCCCCCGGCTGCGCCATCATCGACGCAATCATCATCGTTTACGACAAGGCCGCGTCGTTGTAGGCGCACGGCACCAACAACGTAATTATTCTCTCTCTGATGACAGCCACACATATAGGTGGATGGGGAGACAAATAAATACATAGTTACTTACTTTCCACACTTTTGTTCTTGTTGCGCAGCCAGCTACGATGAAGCAGGACAAACCGGATTTGTACGCTACAAGTGCTGTTCCAATCCATTCGCTTGGAGGATGGTAAACCAACCCCAACTCCACCACACAGGAATGTTTACACCTCCACATCGCAAACAGCGCTGGCGAAGGAGTCTTGTGGCAGCTACAGGTACTATTTTGACTTCTTCCGGGTTTTCACACTCTTTTTCGCTCGCTTTTCGTTGATTCATAAAATCTCTGTTTCGTGTGTACAAAGTCGGATTGGGCGCTTCAATGTTTTATTAAGAGAGATCGCTCAGGTTGCTCCCAGTCGATTTCAGTGTGAGGGGTCTCAATTTCAGTGAGTTTGCGATTCGTCTGGCCTTGGAGCACTTGAAGGTCGTACTTTCCCCCGACGGGGTTTCCGACTTGTTCCGGTTTTACAGGCTACTTTTTGCTCGCTTTTCGTTGATTCATAAGATCTCTGTTTCGATCCGACTTTGTACACAAAGTCGGATTGGGTGCTTGCGCCTTCGGCGCTAGAATCTTTTATTAAGAGAGATCGGTCAGGTTGTTCTCAGTCGATTTCAGTGTGTGGGGTCCCAATCTCAGCGTGTTTGCGATTCGTTCGCAACACTAACAGTTCGTCTGCCTAGGAGCACTTGATTTCAGTGTGTGGGAGTCCCAACTTCAGCGTGGGAGTCCTCAACTTCAGCGTGTTCGTGATTCGTTTGCAACACTATACAGTCGTCTGGCCTTGGAGCACCTGCATCTCGTACTTTCCCTCGATGGGGTTTCCGACTTGTTCCGGGTTTACAGGCTCCTTTTTGCTCGCTTTTCGCTGATTCATAAGATGTCTGTTTCGTGTGTACAAATCGGTTTCGGTGGTTGCGCCTTCGGCGCTTGAATCTTTTATTAAGAGAGATCGCTCAGGTTGTTCTCAGTCGATTTCAGTGTGTGGGGTCCCAATATCAGTTAGTTTGCGATTCGTTTGCAACACTAACAATTCGTCTGCCTAGGAGCACTTGATTTCAGTGTGTGGGGTGCCAACTTCAGCGTGTTTGTGATTCGTTTGCAACATTAAACTGTCGTCTGGCCTTGAAGCACTTGAAGGTCGTTTGAGTGTCGGGGCAGCACAACCCTGATTCGTGGGCTACTATGCCGTAGCATCTTTTCGTGCACTTTCCCGCTGATTCCCTGTTGTCGTGTACAAAGTCGGATTGGGTGGTTGCGCCTTCGGCGCTTCAATCTTTTATTAAGAGAGATCGCTCAGGTTGTTCCCAGTCGCTTTCAGTGTGTGGGGTCCCAATCTCAGCGTGTTTGCGATTCGTTCGCAACACTAACAGTTCGTCTGCCTAGGAGCACTTGATTTCAGTGTGTGGGAGTCCCAACTTCAGCGTGCTTGCGATTCGTTTGCAACACTATACAGTCGTCTGGCCTTGGAGCACCTGCATCTCGTGCTTTCCCCCGATGGGGTTTCCGACTTGTTCCGGTTTTACAAGCTACTTTTTGCTCGCTTTTCGTTGATTCATAAGATCTCTGTTTCGTGTGTACAAAGTTGGATTGGGTGGTTGCGCCTTCGGCGCTTAAATATTTTATTAAGAGAGATCGCTCAGGTTGTTCTCAGTCGATTTCAGTGTGTGGGGTCCCAATCTCAGCGTGTTTGCGATTCGTTCACAACACTAACAGTTCGTCTGCCTAGGAGCACTTGATTTCAGTGTGTGGGAGTCCCAACTTCAGCGTGTTTGCGATTCGTTTGCAACACTAAACAGTCGTCTGGCCTTGAAGCCCTTGAAGGTCGTTTAAGTGTCGGGGCAGCACAACCCTGATTCGTGGGCTACAAGCGGTCCCCTACATCACCACACAGGAAAGTTGGAAGCAGAGAAGCCACCCCCAGAAGCGGTATGGGAGTCATTGCCGATCTGTGGAAGGTACAGGTACTTTTTGAAGTGCACTTTTCGCTGATACAATATGCAAAAACCATACAGGACATTGAAACGGCCTCGGAAACGTGCCGGCCTTAGTTCTTGTTGGCTAAACAGTGGTATGCTGTAGCATCTTTTCGTGCACTATCCCGCTGATTCGTTCGCAACACGAGCAGTTTAGGAGCACTTGATTGCAGTGTATACTTGAGCTCAGCGTGTTTGTGATCTGTTTGCAACACTTTAAAGTCGTCTGCCTCGGATCACTTCATTTCAGACTACGACTAGAGTATTGCTGCAAGTGCTCAAGTGCAAACTGCTACTATTACGGCCGTGAAGCGCACACCGGACACAAAGCAAGACGACCGCATGACACGACACGTGCAAAGAGTTCTAAGGTCGATAGCGGCTTTGTGCAGTATCATCAGAGTTCTTTTTTTCCGACGTTTTTTCTCGACATTTTTTCACCTTTCCCCCCCCAATTATTTTTCCGGAACTTTCTCCGAAAAAGGTTCCGATAAGGTCGCAACCTTAAAAATAGGTACCGATAAGGTCGCAACCTCCAAAAGAGGTACCGATACCGTCGCACTCTCAAAAGGTACCGATAAGGTCGCACCTCGTCTTTTTTTCAGACTGCTTTTTTCTCGAAAAAAAATTTTCCGTTTTTTCTTCTTCAAAAAGGTACCGATAAGGTCGCAACCCCAAAAAGGTACCGATAAGGTCGCAACCTCCAAAAAAGGTACCGATAAGGTCGCAACCTCCAAAAGAGGTACCGATAACGTCGCAACCCCAAAAAGGTACCGACAAGGTCGCACCTCAAAAAGGTACCGATAAGGTCGCAACCCCCAAAAGGTACCGATAAGGTCGCAACCCAGAAATGGGCAAAAGAGGTACCGATAAGGTCTCATGCGACGTTATCGGGACCGCCGCCTCTACAAGGCCCCCTCAACCCGAAAAACAAAAACTCACTACAGTGGGTTTTCCCCAATTTCTCCCACTTTGACCAGTGAGAGAACGTATATTTTTTCCAAAAAAATTTTTAGGGCTCCATCGGCCCCGCGGGAGCGTTTTAAAAAGACACAAGGTTTTGACCCTGCATGCTAAATAGTACGAGGGGGGGGGGCTTTATTCTGGAGGTATCTGCAGAACCTCGACTGAAATGTGAACCGCACCCAGCAGCTACAGGCATGACAGAGTTGGCTTCCGTTCGGACGTCGTGAGCTGTCAGGCTCGGATGGTAGGGACCTGGAGCGAGCGTTCCAGGAGTACCTCCAAGCCTTGTTGGATGAGACAGGCCATACTCGATGCTCTGATGAAAAATGATGTGGTGTTCTTCGACACTCTGAACAACGATTGGAAAGCATAGGATTCAGAACCCTGCCATGTCATGCGACCAGATTGAGCCAATTCACCTACCATGCAGGGTCAAAACCTTGTGTCTTTTTGAAAATGGCAAAAAAAAAAGCGCCTCTGTATCTGAAACAAACCCACAGGCACCCGGCAGGTCTTTAGTCACAGTCGCGCAAGGCATTTTACCAGGAAAATTCTTTAGTCACAGTCGCGATTGTGGCCCTTAACATTTTCACTATGAAAATCTTTAGTCACAGTCGCGATTGTGGCCCTTAACATTTTCACTATGAAAATCTTTAGTCACAGTCGCGATTGTGACCCTTCACATTTTCACTATGAAAATCTTTAGTCACAGTCGCGATTGTGGCCCTTAACATTTTCACTATGAAAATCTTTAGTCACAGTCGCGATTGTGACCCTTAACATTTTGGGTCAAAAATTTGGGTCAAAAATTTTGGGTCGAAATTTTTGGGTCAAAAATTTTGGTCAAAAATTTTGGTCAAAAATTTTGGTCAAAAATTTTGGGTCAAAAATTTTGGTCGTCAAAAATTTTGGGTCGAAATTTTTGGGTCAAAAATTTTGGTCAAAAATTTTGGGTCAAAAATTTTGGTCAAAAATTTTGGGTCAAAAATTTGGGTCAAAAATTTTGGGTCAAAAATTTTGGTCAAAATTTTTGGATCAAAATTTTTGGATCAAAATTTTTTGGGTTCAAAATTTTGAGTTGAAAGGGCAGCTGTTGACGTTTCCCCACCACCAGAGCCTCAAGAGGGTGGTAGTCAACAAGGCGCGTTTTTTATTTTTAGGTGGAGTGTCGAGGGCCTACGGCATTCTTGACTGCCCCCCCAATCTCCACCCCCTCCCTTTTTTGGTTATTTTTTTTTTTTTCGGGGGGAGGGCCCCATTTTTTTTTTTTTTGTTTTTTTTTTGGTTTTCAACTTGGTGTTCAGGAACACCTCCCATTCTAAAGTAGAATGGCATTTAAATAGGAAGGAAGGAGGGAAAAAATGACAGGAGAGCAGCAATTCAAAACAGGAAAAAATAGAAAGTAAGAGAGCTTTTGCTTGAAAAAAACAGAACTACCAGAGGATGTCGTAACAAATAGGAAAGAGCGGGACACTTGGCTGTTCTGCTTCAGGGTCTTCATCAATGTCATCAATGTCATAAAGGTCAGCAATATCATCAACATGTGTGTGTGTGTGTGTGTGTGTGTGTGTGTGTTTGTTGTGCAGTGAATGGTTCACACCTTTTGAGCCTTTTGCATTCATCCAGCTGCGAGCTCCTTCCCCATTGTCTGTGTGCCTGCACAGCAGCTGTTGCTTCCTCTGGAAGTTCCATTTTAGATGACTTCTTGTTTCTCTCCTTGTCCTGTTGTGATTTTGTTGCAGTTACTTTGCCTTGGGAGCAGACCGTATCCTTGCATCACACTCAGCGACTGTGACTAAAGATTTTCATTGTGAAAATGTGAAGGGTCACAATCGCGACTGTGACTAAAGATTTTCATAGTGAAAATGTGAAGGGTCACAATCGCGACTGTGACTAAAGATTTTCATAGTGAAAATATGAAGGGTCACAATCGCGACTGTGACTAAAGATTTTCATAGTGAAAATGTGAAGGGTCACAATCGCGACTGTGACTAAAGATTTTCATAGTGAAAATGTGAAGGGTCACAATCGCGACTGTGACTAAAGAATTTTCCTGGTAAAATGCCTTGTGCGACTGTGACTAAAGGTTTTTCCAAGGTAAAGCAAAATTTTGCATTGCGACTGTGACTAAAGATTTTCATAGTGAAAATGTTAAGGGCCACAATCGCGACTGTGACTAAAGATTTTCATAGTGAAAATGTGAAGGGTCACAATCGCGACTGTGACTAAAGAATTTTCCTGGTAAAATGCCTTGTGCGACTGTGACTAAAGGTTTTTCCAAGGTAAAGCAAAATTTTGCATTGCGACTGTGACTAAAGATTTTCATAGTGAAAATGTTAAAGGTCACAATCGCGTCTGTGACTAAAGATTTTCATAGTGAAAATGCCATGACTCACAATCGCGACTGTGACTAAAGAATTTTCCTGGTAAAATGCCTTGTGCGACTGTGACTAAAGACCTGCCAGGCACCCCCCCCAAAACGAGAGCTCCCCCCCCCCGAAAACCCCGCAGGCACCCCCCCCAAAGACAAGAGCCACCCCCCCCGAAAAACGCACCTGCATCCAAAACAAACCCGCAGGCACTCAAGAGGAAAGACCCCCCGGTGAGACTGAGCAACCCACAACTCTTGAAAAAACCGCACCCCCCGGGGGACGTCCAGCCACCACCGCCCCCCCCGAAAAAGGCACCAGCCCCCCCAGAAATAATAATAATCGCCGCCCATCAGCCACCGCCCCGGTTGAAGCGAAAAGACCCCCCCCGCTCCACATTCCTGGGTGAAAAAGACCGCCCCAAAAAAGCCCGCCATCAGGACCCTAACCTGAACAAGAGCGCCCACAACACCCAGGAACACCAACCTTGCCCGGGGCCCACTCCAAGACTGCTCGCAGAACAGTCACTTCCGGAGTGTGTCGCCCCCTCGAGCAAGATGAGCCCCGCAAACGGATTTCTGCCACAGTCTGCCAGGTTGCCCCGCCAGGCCCCCCAGACTGGTCCGTTACCATCCTCGTCTTTAGGGAGGATGAGCCGCGCGTTGCCGAAGTGCGTAGGGGAATCCAACTCGCCACTGGAACCCCTACGGGAGGGGGCGTCAGGACTGGCCAAGTCCCGCATGGAGGTTGGCCTCTCCATGTGAGTCCACGGGTGATTCCCGCTCCTTAAACGACTAATCCTGAGTTAAGTAGATTTTTTAGTGGGTAAATCCCACCAGAAAAAGCGGCAGTCCCACACTCGCAAGTTTGGTCCGGCTTGTGGTCAGTGCGTAAGGCATTTTTCCCCTCAGTCAGGGGATAACATACATGCAGGGTCAAAACCTTGTGTCTTTTTGAAAATGGCAAAAAAAAAAAATTCCGGAAAAAAATTGGGGTTTTCGAGTTTTAAAAGTTTGGAACAAACTCTGCAGTAATTTTTGAGGAAGTTGAGCAAAATTTTTTTTTTCCAAAAAAATTTTTAGGGCTCCATCGGCCCTGCGGGAGCGTTTTAAAAAGACACAAGGTTTTGACCCTGCATGATAAGCTTCTATATATCCACATTTGGACCGTCGGTCAGAATTTGGAAAGGCCGCCGGAAAAAAAAAAAAAAAATGGCACTACCGTGACTGCATCGTCCCCCAGGCGCCGGCAGCGGTGGCCAATGTGCAATTGGAGGGGCAACCACTGCACCAGCAAAGGCTACAGAAGGAGTGCACGCAGGGGGAATCCCACTTCCCAGCACCAGTAGAAGTGGCCAGTTTGGATGCAAGTTGGACGGGCACGGGGGAAAGAACAACAGCTCTGCATGACACATCACGTGCGAAGAGAGAACCGCCGGCGATGCAGATTATCGCCACAGATTCTTTGCATTCTGACCCAAACTATCTACCAGACAAAATGCCAGGGATAAAACACATAGAAAGTCGAAAAATGAAGCGTCAAACAAGTCAATCGACCTTGCAAGGCTTTGTCACAAGTAAGAAGCCCAAACCTGCTCCAAAGCCAGCAGACGAGCCGAAGGCTGTTCGCGAGGATGCAGAGTGGGGGAAGCTGTACTCGCAAGACTATGCCAAGTGGACAAAGAAGGACGTGGCGAGCCTGGGAGGAGGTACAAAGACGCTGAAGGAGTACGTGAAAGTCCAAGCAAAGGCAAGGCATATGACACGTGGAGGTTGGCAAAATTGGCCAACCGCCCTCCTCATCTCCACCATGACAATCTTTGATTCATTGGTTGATGAGGACAACAAGAACCCGCCCCATCGGCGCCAGACATTGGAGCAGCTGCAGTCTTCCGCCTACTCAAGCGCATCCTTGCGCCTTTCCCCCGTCTTCTCCTCTACACTACAGGCAGCAGCTTTGGTTTGCACTGCATTGGGGGACTCACATCTTCCAGTGTTCACTACTCGGCCCATGCTTGCTCCAGAGGTACTCGGTCTCGATCCCGGCACAGCCGAGGACGCCGATGTCGTGAATGCTGCATATGAGGGTCTGGAAGGCTTCACAGCAATTGATGCACGATTCATTGAGGCCTACCACACAGAACACGCAGAGCCGTACCTCAATGCGTTACTCTCTGCCATTAAAAACCGCCTGCGCATTGCCCCTCTTCTTACTGCGATGAGCTCACTGTTTGATCCTAGTGGACCTGTTCTTCGGGAAGGTGGTGACCCCGACGTTGCAACAACGCATCTCTCCAC
Source organism: Diplonema papillatum (assembly GCA_030068145.1). Classification (NCBI taxonomy): domain Eukaryota; phylum Euglenozoa; class Diplonemea; order Diplonemida; family Diplonemidae; genus Diplonema; species Diplonema papillatum. The sequence continues at coordinate 48,455 of JAPJBO010001213.1, read as the reverse complement.
CATCCTAACGTTTTATGGTGAAACCAAGGTGCTGGTGAACGCAAATGGGCAGCCCACAGGGCCAATGCTTTTTTTTAGCCCCCAATTCTGCAGGAAGCTGAGGGTGAATTGCCGGGTGTGCTTGCGGCTCTGAAGAGGCTTTACGAAGCCAACCCGCATGGAAAGACGTACTCCGGGGCAGTCACCCTTTTTTAAACGACCGCACCACCCCCGCACTTCCACCATCATGAGCATATCATGCAGGGTCAAAACCTTGTGTCTTTTTGAAAATGGCAAAAAAAAAATTTCCGGAAAAAAAAATGGGTTTTTTGAATTTTAAAAGTTTGGAACAAACTCTGCAGTAATTTTTGAGGAAGTTGAGCAATATTTTTTTTTTCCAAATTTTTTTTTTTGGAGGCCATCGGCCCCGTGGGAGCGTTTTAAAAAGACACAAGGTTCTGACCCTGCATGATATCGCTGCTCATGCCACTGGCGAACGCAAGCCCTGAACGGCTCTTCTCCATGCTGAAGCTGTTGAAGACCCGCCTGCGTGGCAGTCTGGGGGATGATTCACTGCAGGAGCTGTTGACGCTCTTGTTAGTAGCCGAGTACAGCGACACTGATGGATTGCCAAAGAGCGAGGTAAAAGCCTTTCTTGAGGCATTCCTCTCCGAGAAAGAACGGCACAGGCAGTTCCGGTCAACTCCTTTCTACTTTTCTCAGAGACAAGATACTGCGGATTCGGGTCGGCAGCTCCTGCTGTTGCTTACCTGCGATTGGAGGGCAGGTGCAGGTTGAGGCCGGAGAGGAGGCAGAGACACCGGCAGGCGAGCCAACACAGTGCAAAAATTGCAGAAAAACAGTGAAAACGCAAAAAAGCCGTTATCGGTCCAAATTTGGAAAATGGGCCGGAGACCAAGCTAATGCCCTGCTTGACGGAGAGTTTCCCAAAAAAAATTTCGAAAAAAATTCCGAAAATTTTTTGGGCCTAAAAAAAAAATCCGAAAAATTTCCGAAAAATTTTGGGTTTTCGGATTTTTTTTTTTGGCCTGAAAATATTTCGGGAAAATTTGGTCACAATCCCAAAAAAGGTAGAGATAAGGGTGCAACCCCCCAAAAAGGTCGAGATAAGGGTGCAACCCTCAAAAAAGGTCGAGATAAGGGAACAACCCCCCAAAAAGGTCGAGATAAGGGAACAAGCCAAAAACGGGCCAAAAAGGTAGAGATAAGGGCGCAGCTCAAAAAGGTAGAGATAAGGGCGCATCTCAAAAAGGTCGAGATAAGGGCGCAACCCAAAAACGGGCCAAAAAGGTCGAGATAAGGGCGCAACCCAGAAATGGGCAAAAAAGGTATCGATAAGGTCTCATGAGACGGTATCGGGACCGCCGCCCAGTGGAAGCCCTGCGCATGCATTTCCTGGATGCTCATCTGTGCAGGTGTGCCAACCGCGTCTCAATGCAGGTTGCACAACAGGCACTTCGGTGCCCGCCACCGCCCACACCTCGAAAGAGCGACCACAATTCTGCGTGGTCACCACCAAACACAAATCGACTTAGAGGAATGATTGTATTGTTTTACATAACATGCAGGGTCAAAACCTTGTGTCTTTTTAAACGCTCCCGCGGGGCCGATGGAGCCCTAAATTTTTTTTTGGAAAAAATATACGTTCTCTCACTGGTCGAAGTGGGAGAAATTGGGGAAAACCCACTGTAGTGAGTTTTTGTTTTTCGGGTTGAGGGGGCCTTGTAGAGGTCCCGAGGGGGTGGAAAAGGCCTCGAGGCAGCATTTTATGAGCACCTGAGTGGTAGGTTTTGAGTTTTGGATTTCCCCAATGCCTCCAATCATTCGCTTTACCTGGCGTAACTCCTGTTTTGGTTCCCCCCTGGGTTTTCTGATGTTTTCCTTAACATGCAGGGTCAAAACCTTGTGTCTTTTTGAAAATGGCAAAAAAAAAAATTCCAGAAAAAAAATGGGTTTTTTGAATTTTAAAAGTTTGGAACAAACTCTGCAGTAATTTTTGAGGAAGTTGAGCAAAATTTTTTTTTTCCAAAAAAAATTTTAGGGCTCTATCGCCCCCGCAGGAGCGTTTTAAAAAGACACAAGGTTTTGACCCTGCATGTTAAGGAATTGCCTTGTGGGAGGTGACTCTGTCTTGTTTTTGCATTCTGCAGCCATTATTTCAGCCTAAACAAGCATCCGACCACGTATTTCGCATTTCCCGAGCATTTTAGGGCCACCCAAGTGGTAGGTTTCTGGTTTTGGGCTGCTGGGGGCCCCCCTTTTTTCCGAAAAACAGGGGTCTTTCAGGGTCCTTTCAGGCTGAAAGTGGTCAAGAACAGGTCAAAAGTGCAGTTGTATGCAGTTTTGGCTGCCCCGGCTAAATCATGCTGAACCACGCCCCCCCCACCCAAACTCACTACACGGTGCAGTAGTAAAGGCTTTCACTAGTAAATTTACTAGTGGTTTTACAAGTGAAAATGGTTTACAAGTGCGACTAGTAAATTTTACAAGTGCACTTGTAAAATTTACAAGTGCACTTGTAAAATTTACAAGTGCACTAGTAAAATTTACAAGTGATTTCAGGTGTTTTGGCAGGTGTTTTGGGGTGAAACAAGAAGAAACTGTGGCAAGTGAAGCACACATTCAGAAGAACCGGCTTCTTTTTCACCTAACTCGTCAAAATGGGGCTGGGAGAGCAGAGCAAAGTGACAACCCAGTGCTTGAGAGCCCCGCGCGTAGGCAGACCGCGTCAATCCAGATTTCCCCCACTCCAAGGCAAACGTGAACACTCGAACACGACCCCCCTGTGGCTCGATGCGGTGGGAACACGGGACAATAACATCGGAAGAGACGGAGCGCGAAGGAGGAGGCGTTCTTGTCCTCTCAGAGCAGAGTCGTGCACAGGTACGTCCTGGTACCAGAAATAGAGTTGCACGGCAAAAGACGCTCTGGTATCTTGCTTTTGGCCCAGGAGGTTACGAATATCTCTGCCTGCGTGCGTCTTGTGCCGGACAGGCTTGGCATCCATTTTTTGGACTGAGTCGTGGGCAACAGTGCGGTCAACTCTGAAGGGCAAATACCGTAAACGGAAATAAGTTGGACCGGACAAAATGGTCCAACTCACCTATTTTGGGCTCTGGTGGTCCAACTTTTGTCCGGCCAACTTTTTTTCGGGGGGTTCTGTGTACTTGGTGCAGTTTTGCGGCTGGCCAGCACTCGCTCCACTCCGTAGTCGCGCATGGGTCCGCCGCCAGGAGTTCCCGAACACTGCGCGGCGCTGCGTAACCCGCTGAGTTCCCTCCAGCAACTCGCAACGAAGCACCCTGGCCATGGTCATTGGTCGCCATGGCCCTGTGGTGGAATCACAAGATCTTCCTTGCGCGGAAGGATGTTTGATCGCGACCGGTTGCGGTTGGTCAGTGCCGAGGGTGGACCAAGATGCGTCCACCGTCTGTCCCATTGCTTTGGTAGAGTGCAAACGCAAAAATGCAGAGTGCAAACGAGATGGCTCGAGGTTGTGTGGCTGACAGTGAAGGAAAAAGTATGAGCCGCCAATAAACGACGATCTTGGTACGCTCAAGAAGAAACCCAACGCATCTCTCGCGCCTGACTACCCATTTGTCACGGGACATTTTTTACCTCATGCCCATCGACCCAACCCCGCCTAAGTGGATACGTGCCTGGGCGGAAATATGTTGGACCGGACAAAATGGTCCAATTGTTTTGGTCGTCCGCGGTCCAACCTTTGTCCGGTCCAACATATTTTCGGTCCAACATATTTCCGGTCCAACTTTCTTCTGCTTATGGTATGGAAGATCCACGGGGGGTTTCGAGGGCTGAAGGATTCTTGTCACACGAGGGTGCTAGGGGAAGTTGTTTGGGCTGTTGCCGTGAGATTAGTACTTCTTGGGGTTTGGTGGTTGCTTGGTCGGGTCGGGGTGTTGGGAACGAACGCGGTGCCTACTGCTTCATTTTATTGTCGTTGATTATTGGGGTGTTGCTGCCGCTGCCGTGCTTGCGTTCTCACCTTCTTCCTATGCTTGTAGGGCCCATGTTGCCCATTCAGCGCACTTGTCTCCCGGGCAGCTGGCACGCGTAGAGCCACACTCCGGATTACCGCGTGGTTCCCTTCGCATAGGCGTCCAGGGCCTGCATTCGGGTGGGTGCCCGAACACCGGCCTTTGGTCCGCCTCCGGCTGAAACCATCTAAGGTGCGCTGTGTCGCCCGCTGTCAGAATGTGTTGAGAGGTGGCCTTTTCGTTGCACCCTAAACCACATATCTCCGTTGTGCCGTTTGGTAGAATCGATTGCTCTCACTAGCGCACTGCTCCGCTGGACCTCCGGAGTTGGTGCAGCGTCTTGCCGCTGCTCTGTGGCGCGTTTAGTCGCTCTCGGAGTCTGCGGTTCCTCTGATGCTCGAGGGTCCCCCGTGCAAACCTGCCGATCTCTTCCATCTGCACTAGGCCGGCGGCATCTTGGGCGCATACATATTGATCCACATCAAAGACGCTTCGTCCGTTCAGCACTCTTCCTGCTGCCTCGTCCGCTTTTTCATGTTTACGAAACCTCACAAATTCTGACTATTATGGTCGAGCCCGAGTGTTACATTGATGGGCTGTGTGGAACTCCTCACTGCGGCAACAACAATGTCAAGATCCCTGCTTGGGCAAAGCCTCCGTGCCGAAGCGTGTCGGGAAATGGTAGGCATGCTCGGACCGACTGGAAGTATTCGCAACAGTCAGGCGGCCGCTTCTGCCCAGGGTTCCCCGCTCCCCGCTCACGTCGCCATTGTAGAGTGTGTTTCACTGTTGTGAATTTGGCACGACACCACTCACAGTGCGTCTCTCTTGCCTCCGTTTCTTCTCATTTTGTAGACGCTTTTCCTCGGCAGCTGTCAACTAGCTCAACAAAAGTCTCAGGGTAAAGGGGCTGGACAGTGCGTACAGTTCCAGTTGGGTGCGCGCTGCTCCTCTCATCCTTTTTCAACGGCGCCGCTGTCTATCAGGGGAGATGATTCCCATCACGGCCCCCAACAACCCTGCCCAACTCAGTCCGGGTAGTGCACATCGACCAAACCTCCCCAGTTTTCGATCTCGCAATTTTTCACGCAAAACCCCCTATAAATCACTGTTTTGGACTGAAAAACACCTGAATTCACTTGTAATTTTTACTAGTGCACTAGTAAAATTTACAAGTGCACTAGTAAAATTTACTAGTGCACTTGTAAATTTTACTAGTAAAAATTTTTACTAGTAAATTTACTAGTAAAAGGGTCATTTTACAAGTTTACTACTGCACCGTGTACCAAACCAGCACTATCTGGTGGTGTGGCAAACCTGGCACCTGCCAGCTCAAAAAACTTCCACTGTGAGAGAAAAAAAGTCTCTCACTGGTCAAATGTGGTCGGAAATTGGGGAAAAATCCCCACTGTGCGTTCATTTCTTGTTTTTCGGGTTTCGGGGGCCTTTCCGAGGTCCCTCGGGGGTGGAAAAGGCCTCTCGGCAGGGAAAACGGTTGCCACTCAGGACCCCTTCGGGGCCCCTCGTGGCGACCGTTTTCCCTGGCAAAAAGCAGCCCGACTAGGACACAACCGCAAACGGAACCCAAAAACAATCGGAAACCCCAGGAAAGTTTGATCCACACCGGTGTGGGTTCATAAAACGCCTGCAAAATGTGTCGCCAAACCGCCGGGACCCTGAAAGGACCCTGAAAGGACCCTGAAAGACCCCTGTTTTTCGGAAAAAAGGGGGGCCCCCAGCAGCTCAAAACCAGAAACCTACCACTTGGGTGGCCCTAAAATGCTCGGGAAATGCAAAATACGTGGTCGGATGCTTGTTCAGGCTGAAATAATGGCTGCAGAATGCAAAAACAAGACAGAGTCACCTCCCACAAGGCAATTCCTTAAGGAAAACATCAGAAAACCCAGGGGGGGCGTCACCAGAAATCCAAAACTCGAAACCTACCACTCAGGTGCTCATAAAATGCTCCGAAACGGCGGAAAAAGTGGTCAGACGCTCGTTTAGGCTGAAATAATGGCTGCAGAATGCGAAAACAAGGCCAAATCACCCCCACAAGCCAATTCCTAGGCAATTCCTTAAGGAAAATCATCAAAAACCCAAACTGCAGCCACAAAAAGCAGCCCGACTAGGACACAACCGCAAACGGAACCCAAAAACAATCGGAAACCCCAGGAAAGTTTGATCCACACCGGTGTGGGTTCATAAAACGCCTGCAAAATGTGTCGCCAAACCGCCGGGACCCTGAAAGGACCCTGAAAGGACCCTGAAAGGACCCTGAAAGGACCCTGAAAGGACCCTGAAAGGACCCTGAAAGACCCCTGTTTTTCGGAAAAAAGGGGGGCCCCCAGCAGCTCAAAACCAGAAACCTACCACTTGGGTGGTCCTAAAATGCTCGGGAAATGCAAAATACGTGGTCGGATGCTCGTTTAGGCTGAAATAATGGCTGCAGAATGCAAAAACAAGACAGAGTCACCTCCCACAAGGCAATTCCTTAAGGAAAACATCAGAAAACCCAGGGGGGGCGTCACCAGAAATCCAAAACTCGAAACCTACCACTCAGGTGCTCATAAAATGCTCCGAAACGGTGGAAAAAGTGGTCAGACGCTCGTTTAGGCTGAAATAATGGCTGCAGAATGCGAAAACAAGGCCAAATCACCCCCACAAGCCAATTCCTAGGCAATTCCTTAAGGAAAATCATCAAAACCCCAAACTGCAGCCACAAAAAGCAGCCCGACTAGGACACAACCGCAAACGGAACCCAAAAACAATCGGAAGCCCCAGGAAAGTTTGATCCACACCGGTATGGGTTCATAAAACGCCTGCAAAATGTGTCGCCAAACCGCCGGGACCCTGAAAGGACCCTGAAAGGACCCTGAAAGGGGGGAAAAAAAAAATTGGCACCAGTGAAAAAAAAAAGTTTTTTTTTTCACTAGTGAAGAAAAAAAGTTTTTTTTTTCACTAGTGAAGAAAAAAAGTTTTTTTTTTTCACTAGTGAAAAAAAACTGGAGTGAGAGAAACAAAATTGCTCAACTTCCTCAAAAATTACTGCAGAGTTTGTTCCAAACTTTTAAAATTCAAAAACCCCAATTTTTTTCCGGAATTTTTTTTTTTGCCATTTTACAAAAAGACACAAGGTTTTGACCCTGCATGATAAGTACCAGCTTGAAAGGAAATGCTCGACGATGCTGCCTGACAAAGAACAGAAGGGATCCAAACTACCGAACCACGTGTTGAACGGACGTGAGGTCATGCGGGTCTACCCCTACACGACAAATCACACAAACACAACAGGTCAAAAGTCCTGAGTGAGAAAACAACACACGGTGGTGTAAGCAAAGAACAAATCAGATTGTGTTTGTATTGTATTTGCCCCTTACCTCTATATTTCCCCCCTTCCATTCGGAGTCGAAGTACCTACGTCGAGTATTTCTTGCGGAACGTACTTTCCTGAGCAGCGCTCAGATGCGGCAGGCAGCTGAATCCACCATGAGTGCTTCCGCTGATCGCACACAGTAAGAAACCGCGTCGCCTTGAGGTCCCCGGACAGTCCAACAGCAAGACGCTGCCTCCCTGTTGCCCCATGGAAGGCGTTGCCTGGTTTGTACACGTCCATTGTCACAACCACTGCGGGTGGGCAAAAAGCCACCCTGCTCCTGGAAACAGGAACGAAATTGCCTTCCGACCAACTCGTCGGCCATCGCCTTGAACCCTGCTTCGCGTGCAGCAAGGGTGTTGTAGGACAGCCGCATGGCGCCGTTCACAAGGTTTTGACCCTGCATGCTACCACCACCAACCAATCACACACTATCATTCACCACCCCAACATCACACCCACCAAACCACCACACACCTTCCCCATCCACCAACCCACCCAACCACACAACACCCGCACTTACCCCAACTTTGAACTCAACCCAAATTTTGCAATCAGTTCAAAATTTTGAACAAAAATTTGAACCAAAAATTCAACCCAAATTTTGCAACCCAAAATGTGGTGAAGAATGACACATTCACCTTTGAAACCAGTGTCTTTGCTGACATCTGTGCAAAAAAACTGGGTGGAGACAGTGTTGAGATGCTACGAAAAAAAGGATTGGATGGCAGGCACGGGTGATTCAACTGTCCGGTGGAAATAAGCCGTTTTCTCGAAACAATCTACTGACAGTAGGCTAAGTAGCGCCGTCGAATCGATTTCATCAAACGACTGCTCGCGTTAGGCACGGTTAGAAAGTGCATTGTCATTATCTTCCTCGAAATTGGACAAACCTACTCACAAAAAGTCTTGACCAGACTACCTGTGCTGTACTACGACCGCCCGTAGCCCAGTCGCAGAATGGGGAAATTAGCAAACTTTAATGGCATAATGGGGAAATTAGCGCCATGGACCCAGCGGCCTGGGAAAAACTGGACCCAGCGACCTGGAAAAACTGGACTCAGCAGCCTGGTCGCTGGGTCCAGTTTTCAAGGTAAAAAAGCTGGACCCAGCGGCCTGGGAAAAACTGGACCCAGCGACCCTGGTCGCTGGGTCCACACCTGCCTCTTCGAAGCCCCGCATGTTTGACACCGTCGGCTGCATCGTTCTCCACCGCTCCGGGTCGAGGAACGCGAAGTCGTCATCATCGAAGAGCGAATATTCACAGCTTGTCGCAAGCCGCCCGAACATGCCAAAATGTCTTGCTCTCTGTGGCGTCGTGCCGAAGCAGACACACCATGACGGGGAAGCAGACGTGGCAGGCCCGATCCAGCTTATGTGCGCACGCAAAATGCTTGAGCGACAACGGGTGGAGGGATTGGTTGAGAAGAACTGCCGGCGAAAATATTTTCGTGTCGACGACTACCCGTGGAGGTGGAACCCGAAGACTCTGACGGCGGTGTACCCAATCGACGAGCACTGCGGCCTGGCCCGACTCCCACGAGATGCTCTTGGCGATGGCAAAGTGGAGCTTTTCGAAGCGGTGGGCGGAACAAGGAGGCGATATCTCGACGACCTTTTTTGAGCTTGCGATCGACTTTGAGCTGTTCAGCGGGCTGACGCTGACACCTCTCAAAACTCGGCGTCGAGAGAAACGCAACCCGGAGAAAGGGAGAAACGGTGGGTGACAAGGGACGAACTACCCTCGCTGCAGACGGCTGTCTTCTTCGACGGCGGAACAGCGGGACGCGAGGGGTCAGTGGGAAATCTGCGCCCCGATGACGAACGACATCGCAGAGAACACGGCCCTAGTCGGCACTGCACCGACTGCAGGCTCTTTGTTGTGATAGTGGTTTGTTCTATGCTTGCCTACCTTGGTCCCCCATGAGTATCCCATAAACGGCACACATGCCGGATTCCAAAGTTCTCAAGGCGGGTCTGCCCCACGTGCCTTAATCTCGTTTCGGACTCCTGTAGCAGTCTCCGTGTCTGCACCTTCCTCAACCACCACAGTCGGAGGCTCTTAAGTAGTTGGGAAAACACGCTCCCCCCTAACTAAGATTTTCCCCCCGAGAGGCAGTGCTCCCGGGAAACATAAACTAAGATTTCCCCCCCGCGTGGGCGCGTGGGTTTCCTCCACCTGGGTCACTGCCGAAGCAGCCGTAGCACGTCCTTCCCCCTAACCGGCTTGGTAGGTGGTGACACCCAACCTGTCAAATAGCTCGAGTTCCTTTTGACTGCTGCCCCTCGGCGTCGACGTGACGGGAGCACCTGAGTTTCGCTGGGTCACGATACTCTATAATCCGCTACCCAGCATCTTCAGTCACGCCACGGATTCCCCCTGTTGGCCAAACGAGGGTGGTGTCTCCCACCCCCCTCCCGCCGTTCACGCTTATGGGGGGACTCCAGTTTTGTTGCCCCTGCGTGAAGCATTGCTGAAACCTAGGAAGAGCACCCCACAAGACCAAGTAAAATATGTTGGGTTGCACCGCAGCGATCCTGTCGTTGGCTGCATCGTATCGTGTGGCGTACTTCGAGATTAACCCGACAAATCCTGTTGTCGGTTCATCAGCGAAGGAAGTGCTGTCCAACAACACCAATACCGTACTCGAGCATGTGGTGTTGGCTGCGAAGGAACGTGCAGACATGTTGATAGTCGGCGAATACGGATTATCGGGCTTTCTCAAATCTGACAGCCGCGATGCGTGGCTCCCTTACTGCTTCGAATTGCCCAGAGCGTGGAGGGAAGCGGACCTGTGCTCAGCGGAGTGCGACGACGTTTTATCAAAAATTGCGTGTGCTGCCCGTCGACACCAACTTGCAATCCTAATTGATATACTCGAAGTGGAGTACCCACCGAATGCATCAGAGACTCTTGAACGGAAGCAGTTTAATACAGCACTCGTCTTCGACAAAATGGGGCGCCTTGTTGCGCGCTGGCGGAAAATGAATTTGTGGGGGGAGTCCGGGTATCTCGACGTGCCTCAGAACTGTGACACATCCTCAGGCATCTTCCGCCTTTCATCTGATTGGCCGTTGATGGGGGTCTTCGTTTGTGCGGACTTCATCTTCGAGTACCCAGTAAGCGCTATGTTGACAGCGGGAGTTCGGCATTTTTTTACCCCTGTGGCCTGGTCCAACGAGATGCCTCAGATGCAAGTTCTCGCCTGGTCACAAGGATGGGCATCTCACAACGGTGCAACGGTGTCCGTTGTAAACACACGCAGGACCGATCAGAGCGGATCAGGGGTTTTCAGGAGCGGATCAGTTCTCAGCTCGAATTATACGGTTGGCCAGCCGTCGCAAATGGGACTCGTTGTCGTTTCGGTACCATTTGGTGACTCAGCAGAGATTCGTAGTCGTGCCGACTCGACCATTTTCCTTGACGCTACGGACAGCATCGTTGTCAACTCAAATGATGTACCTGATGGTGGCTGGTTGTTCTTATCGATAGATAGAGAGTCAAACGAAATCTGCAGCGGAGTGCTGTGTTGCTCGGCTCAGGTTGTAGGAGAAATTGGCGATTACGTTTTGGGTGTTCTTTTAGGAAGGGACAATGGTGGAGGCATGGAGTGGGGTGCTGCTGTGTGTGGCGTTTGGCACTGCGTTGGGGCACCATCTAAAACTTGCCTCAACTATTCTCGTCCAGACTCGCGCGGGCTTAGCTCCATCTCCATATCGATGCGTTCGAGAATCAAGCTTCCAGCGCTGTATCCAGAGATCATTTTCACAGAGAAAGGGACCGCTGACACGCAGTTCCTCACGACGAACCATTCGTTTACACGGTCTTCGACTGACGCCAATCTGTCTGTTGACATGCCTGAAAAGCTCCTAACTTCTGCCATTATCTACGGGCGAGTCTTCTCTGCCGATCCACTAGCGTACTCTTGCCCACCTAGTTAAGATCGCTGCTGCAGACTGCACAGGCTGATTTCTGCATCGTGATAGTGCAGCAGATTCATTCCCCTGAACATCGACACTTCAGCGAGGATGCTCATAGTCTTCCTCAGAAGTTGGTGGCAACACTGTATCTTCTGGGGGGCGAGACTAAAAACTCGCTGCACTTCAGAGTATCGGGATCCATGCAATGTGACCTGGGGGCCACTTCCCACGATTCCCTCCGTGTCGCTCAATGACAATATGCCATTTACCTTCATACGCATTCGGTGCAAATTTTAGTACTAACAATCTTGTGGGTTGCCCTTCAATGTATTGTGCAGGCTAAAAAGACGTAGGCAGCGTGTTTTGGTGGTTGATCAGAATTCCTTACCTGAATACACACAGGGTAAATACAAGTGGGCAAACGATCAACCGGCACGCACAAACAAAACCATTACCACCTCCGTTTTAGTTTGATGACGTGCACACCGCCACCGCAGGCCTATATCTCACCACTCCTCTCCGCTCCCTAGCTTGTGTGTGTGGGGCGACAGTTCCAGGCACTCAGACACCCACCGGAACCACAGAGCCGAAAAACCGGGGTTTTCGCTGAAACCGGCTTTTTTGCTTGGTCAGACAAAGAGCTAAAGTCCCCTGCAGTGAAGAAGAAGAAGAAAGAAAAAGAAAAAGGCACCGGGTCCAGGAACGTGATGGTCAACTACAGCTCACAAAGCTTGAGTCGAAGGCAGCACAGTGCTACAACCCCGTCCGCTCTGTCCTGTGGCTGACCGTCTCTACAAATTAGTGTTCAGCGCGAGCGCCAAGTCCCAAGGTGCGCCACGCCTTGAGGCTTTCGTTTGGGAAATTGGTCGTAGGCCCGTGGCTCTGCAGTACCGCCGAACCCGTGAAGCTTGGCTTCCGTGTAGCAGGCTTTCCCCGGCACACTCGTGCTCGCATTGGGGGAAGGTGTCGCTGCTCACCAGATCTTGCCAGATCCGTCCTGATGTAGCCTCGGCCTACCGGTAATCCAGCTGCCCCCAAGTTTTTTAGCCAACCCCATTTTCATGGGAAAAGGGTTTTCAGGCGAAATCGTATTTTTCCACCTGCCACGCGACTTTTCCGCACGCTCATTGCGCACTGAAGAGCTACTTTTCTCGCACAGTAGCTACTCGTTTAAGAAAACGACCTTTCTCTCGAAACCACAATAAACCACAATAACCGCTAGAGAATAAACAGCTATTTAGCCACACAGGCCTTGCGTTCCGCATGCAGAACATACATAATTGCGCGTGAATAAAGTTGTGATTTTCCACGCGTGCGGAACTCCGTACGTGTTTCCGCACGTGTTTTCCGCATGTGTTTCCGCAGGTTTCATTGTAGACCCGGGATGCGTACGATGTGATCGGCGGTCAGGGCTATGCAACAGATACCCTAATAAGATGTAGGCAGGACAGGTGAACCTTGAGTTCGATAAGAAACATGGTACCAACTAGTCAGACGGCGCCTACGAACAGGAAGGTCCGGTAGTGTGCAAGGAATCCAAAAGAAGAAGGCAGAGGTTGCCCACTTTCGCCAAGAACGAGAATGGAGCAGGGGACCAGCCCAAGTTCTTCTTCCACAGAACCATCAAGTACGTAGTTGGGGGTCAATAGTTAAAGGTAGGTACTGGGGAAGCTGTGGCTTGCAGGGGGTGATATTCTGCATGTCTGCACAAGATGGCGGCTACTTGTCATGTCAAGTACAGTTTCTTAGAGCCTTACAACAGCGAGATTTTCCGCAATGCTTAGTGATATCTGAGGTGTGTCATTTGATTTTTCTGAGTGTAGCGAATTGACCCTCGTCAGAGACACAACACACTGCCCAATGAAATCAGGATATTGAGAAGAGATGGCCGGGTCACCCTAATGTCGCCTTGTTCAGAGAGGTGCTGGGACAAAAGGTTAAGGAGATCGAAAGCAAACGCGCCAGCGGACAACTGCCGAGGCTGCAAAATGATGATGATGATGATGATGATGATGATGATGATGATGATGATGATGATGATGATGACGATGATGATGGTGACGATGCTGTTGCCAACACACCAGGAGAATGTGAAGAATCTGTTGACGAAAGTACCCTGAAAACAACCGCCGCGTTCGATGCAGATATGAACGAAAAAATGCAAATGTGGGAAAAACAGCTCCTCATGGGCGACACTGACAACATGAAGAGCGAGCTTGAAAAGCTCGGTATCCTGAAGAGAAGTGAAGGTAGCCTTCATCCTTGACACCCCAGATGTATGGGCGCGTGCATCGTTGCACAAGCCGACGTGCCAGTTCTTTCTTCGTCTCCTTGCCCGCATTCTATTCCACTTACCCTTTGTGCTGTGTCCATAGCTGCTAGCGATAGCCTTGCTTCACCCAACTGTTGGAACACTTGCGCCACACAACTGTATGAGTCATGCTCAGATTACCTAGGTTTGTGGCGTGACCACTGGCGTGACAGTGGCGTCCAGGGATTTAGTTCCCGTTGCAGATTTAGACCGACGGTCTAAATCTGCGAACCGGACTTGGCCGGGGAAAAAAAAAAAGTGTTCAAAAAACGGTGTCCAAAGTAAATATAGGCGGGGGGTGTGGTGTTTGTAGCGGAAGGCTGCTGAGCCTCCGCTGCTGAGACCCAGCCGCTGCTGAGACCCAGCCGCTGCCGTTCAATTGTGTTCAGCTTCGGGTCGGCAGGTTGCAGCTGCCGCTGTGCTTCATTACCAGATCAAGGTCCTGTTTGCCAGTTGAGTATCCCACACGAGCTAAGAGTTGCCCACATATGATAAAGGCGGAGTCATTTTTGCCCAAATTTTCCGTCGCGCCTTCGGCGCGATGTTGCTAAAAATAACGCTAAAAATGTTGTTGTAAGCACGGCGGCACACACCAAACTGTGGACCTATTATCATAGGAATCATAGGAAAATAGGTCCCCAGGTCCACCCCCCTTCAGCTGCCTGATGAGACTGTCAGACGTTTACGATTTTGACTGTTTTTGGAGCGCGTCCCCATATGGCACCCAACCCCCCAGGGAACCTAGAAGCATTCAGAAACCCCCGAAACACTTGATCCAGACTGGTGTAGGTTGAAAAAACGCTCGCAAAATGTGTCGCCAAACTGACGGGGTGACCATAATTGACCCTAAAGGACCCATGAAGACCCCTCTTTTGCCGAACGAAGTTGTGGAGATGTGTCGGCTCCGCCCCAAGACGCCGTACATCGGCGAAAACGGCCCCAAAACCACCCCATAGTAACGGTCTAAATCTGCAAACCCTGGAAGCCTTCAAACTAATACCCTGAGTGGCGTCCCTCGGAAAAAAAAAAACGTGTCCTGCTTCCCCCAAGTATCGAAGGAAGCCGTGTCTTAATCCGAAGACTTTTGGACTGTGTGAAAAGGCGAGGAAATTCGAGCACCAGGGTTTTATTCTAGGGGTCCAACGGGGTCCAGCTGGCCCCAGGCCACGGCAGTACTAACGTGTGATGAAATGAACAACGACCAGCCGTATCTTTGTCCTGGGTCACTTTGATGTTTTGATTCATGGAATGGGCTGTGCCAACTGGTGCTTGACCAAGAAATCCAGTGAAAGCTTGAACAAAAACTCAACATGGGGAGTGAACTGCCGTGACCAGGGGGAAGGAAAACCGCCGAAAATACTGAAGCAGGCCACTTGGTTGGCATGGGCCTGCCAAGACGCCCAGTCACTGTAGAGAGCCTCCACAAGTTGCGTGTGGACGGTGCGAGCCTTCAAGAGCTCGATGAACTCAATGCCAAGTCCACGGCCGGAGCGTCGACCCCGCACGAGGGCGCGGCACAGCGGCGGGTGAAGTTATCCAGAAACGTGGTGATGTCCAGAAGGACAGGCAGCAGCTATCACAGACGGAGGAACGACCGGAGCAAAGCCTTTTGTTCGGGGAAGGATCCTGCACGCAGTCAGAAGCAACCCAGCCACAGCAGACACAGCACAAGTGCCTCAGCCAGTCGAAGGATAACCGAATAGCTATCGACGGTATTTTGCACGAACCTTGGTCCATTCAACCCCGTGATGGGTCATGCCTGGAATTCTTACCTTTCGCCATTCTGACGAAGCTGGCCCGGCTCATCGACTGGTTGGGTCTCGGCCGTATCCGCTGTGGGTACACTCGAATGTGTAGGTCGCGGCTGCCTGCTAAGAAACCCCTGGAAGACGAACACTAGTAAAAAAGCCACACGCCTGGCAAGCTTCGAAATAAAAACTGAGGCGGTTTTGAAAAACGACCGGGCCACCGGTCTTAAAGCGAACACTGGTGCGCACACTAAAAAAGAGTTTATCAGGGCACTGGGGCTTTTGTCAGGTTATACAGTAGCTCACTATAGCAAGATATGTCGGACAGCGGGTCCAGCTCTGCTAGCAGCTCATCGGGACCCCACGCAGTTGAGAGAGGCAGCGATAATGAAAATGACGCTGAAGATGCAGACGGCAACAGCGACGACAGTAGCTCTGATGTAGTTGTGGACGTGGGAGAAGTAGAACAGCCAGTTGAGCTTCTGTCCGGCAGCAGTGATGAAGATTCTGACTCTCCGCGGCTTGTGGAAGAGAGCCAAACTTCGCCGCGAGGCGTCGAGAAGAACGTAAGCGCCTCCAGTTCGGCTAAAACGTCAAAAGATCAGCTGCGCGAAATTGAAAAGTCTCCGCGCGATGCCTGGTCATGCCCAGACACGCACTCGCATTCGGGCAGCAGCAAACGACCGGAGCTGAAAACCGGCGGATCGTCGACGGGGGATGTGGAACCAGAATTGGGCAGTCCCAAAATTGTCATCAGCCCAACATCGCGCACCAACTCAAAGCGTTCGTGGAATGATAGCGAGAAGACCGCATCCACACCCAAGCGTTTCAAAGAGCTTTCACAGGACCCGCCCTCACCCGATCGCTCACATACATCCGGTGATGATGACCAGTCCACTGGACGAAACCCGCCCGTTAAGCGAGCTTCTATCACCTCCTTCTCGGTTTCGGCAGTCTCAGTCTCGGTAAGACCGAACCTGGCAGAATCTCCTCAGCTTCTATTGAGCGGGGACGTAAACGCTCCTTCAGAAAAGGCTTCGTTTCGCCGTGTTCCTTCCGGCAAGCCCCTTGTTGGGACCGGCGCGTCGCAATTCGGGCTGTATAGGGAAGGAAGCGAACCTCTATCTTCCCCTTCACCTGCGGGCAGAAAAGAACAGATGGGGCAGAAGACGCCGTCGCAAACGCGCACTGCTACGTCGAGCATTGCCAGTGTTTCGGATAGCTCTTCGACCCCAGGCCGAGCGGTACCATTCGAAACATGCATTCCTGTCACCCCGTCACGCGATAGAAGACCAACGCGTACAGCCCTACCACCCCCCAAACGCACCTCATCTCGAGGTTCCCGCCGGCGCACAGAGCAGTCATCCTATGCCAAAAGCACCACTGCGTCGCGCCAACGCGGTAGTAGTCCGCCATCTCCCAAGCAACCGAAAAAGACGAAAGCGGAAGTTGACGCGCTCCGCGAAAAGGCGGAACGTGCAAAGGAGAAAACGAAGGCGCTCTATCAAAGCGAGATCGATCGTCTGCACAAGCGGGTGCAAGCGTGGAAGGCCGCAGTGGTTCCAGGCGCGGAGGCTCGGATGCTGCGCGCGTGCAGGCCTTTGCGTGTTTTGGTTACTGAACGATGGTCGGGCTCGAGGTTTGAGGACGGGGTTACTTTGAAGGAAGGGGAGACCGGCGTGGTACTGGCCGCCGTGGGCGAAAGGAAAGATGGCTTCGGGGTCGTGGAAAACAACGCCGCAATGTTGATTGTTGATCGCGATGAGGAGCAGAATGTGAAGAACATCGTTGTTTGGCTGGCAATGCGTCGCCTAGACGTGTTGGTGAGAGTTGCTGCGATTACGATCACTCGCGCCCCGGTCGATGCGGAGCTACGGAAAGGAGCCGTGTTGGGACCCGTCCTTCTAGGCAGGCAGCCGGCCCTTCGTGCCATGGACAATCGCAGGGCCGTACAGGTCAAAGCGCGGCCGACGTGGTCCGTCAAGAAGTCGGCGAAGGCGCCGCAAGTCGAGCAAGTCGAAACCGACTTCCCCCGTGGCTGCTTCGTGGTGCTCGCCGACGAGTCCGAGGGAATGGTTAAGGGATATCGGTGTGCTTTGATTACTCCATTTGTACTATCTTCATTTGTACCAGATCTCTGACAGAGACCTCATTCAAGTTAAGGCTACGCGAACCAAAGCAAAGTCTGCATCAGCAATTATCGGCCCCTTTCTTAAAGCTGAGAGTCACATGAACAACCGCAACGGCACTCAGGGACGGCAAGGTGCTGGTGCAAATCGAAGGCGGCAGAGGCAAGCTGGTAGAACCGGAAGGGCTGTCGCTGGCAAAGAAGGTGTGTTCCCAAGTCTGTTCTCCTGCGCAAGTTGCACGTCAGACATTCATTCGCTGTTCGAGCCCGGTGCTCTTTGGAAAAAGAGAAACAAACCTTGCACCTTGTGTGCAGCGTCCGTGTTATTCTGCCATATCAATGTTCCATTGGGGGGGGGGAGCCTTGCCTGCAGGATACCGTGTAACCGACAAACAACCCTATCCCACCTGTGCACAGAAAATCTATGCTCTCAGCACAATGAACGGACCCCAATTTGCATCGGGGCAGCTCGACTCGAGGAACGCTGATCGCGAAGCGAAAAAGAGGTTGACCTTAGCAGAAGGCGAAGAGCAGAAGAAAAAAGAGAAGGTTGAAGAGGAATCCCTCCTCGCTCCGCCGAAGAAGATGAGTCCCACGAAGCTGGGCGACGTTGTCAAGCGGCTGCAGGGGTACAGCTCGGAACACCCGACGACGTCCTGCGGCGCTATCAAATGTCAGGTACCTGGTCATCCCCATTTGTCTATCGAAGTGAAAACCTGTCATCGCCGCCAAATTATACGTTTCCGGCTAGCCATGCGAGTTTCTTTACTGCGGGCGATGTTGCTTTCGTGGTTCTACTCTATTTTTAACACAAACAGAGTAGAGAGTTCGTAGAAGAAAAGCTACGCGAGCAAGATGAGCTCATTGAACTCAACAAGCGCCGGGCTAATCCGACTTACGACGACCTTCAGCGATGGAAGGCGATGTGGAGCAGTCGAACTCACAACTTAACTGCCCCTCCATGAACGGTGGGTAGCCGGTCTTAACTGTCCTGTCGTGCTACTGACCGCAGCGTTTGCAGCTAGGCGACCGGGTTGCTATCAGTGATAATCACCCCATCTTCGCGACTTGCGGCGCTAGTCAGACAGAAAAGAAGCTCATGGCACAGAGATGCTTGCCACATCTCCGGTGACGGGTGGGATACGCCGCCTGTGTAAAGACGTTCGGCTCTTGCACGGGACCGAAACACCATGCAGCTCCATACCGCCGCAAGATGACAGGAGTCTTGAGCTGAATGCCGGACGGAGAAGCCCGTTCCCCGAAGGGTCCCGTCCCTCCACCCTTCCGAGACGAGTCACAGGACCCGAAAACAGCGTGTCGGTCCAGTCTGGTTTGAGTGACAAGAAACCTGGTTGATCCTGCCAGTAGTCATATGCTTGTTTCAAGGATTAAGCCATGCAAGTCTCAGAGTAAATGGATTAACAGTGGGTCTGCAGTCATTAAATCGGTGGCAATCTACGCGGGGAAGGTGCCTTTTGGGCCCAGTTGGATAACAATGGTAACTCCATTGCTAATACATGTCCGAAGAATCCAACTCGATTCAACCCCGTGGCCGGAAGCTCAGAACCAGTTCGCTGCAGGAAGGCACCACTTAGAAACGGGTCCACCGTGCGACCGTGGTTGCTCGGTGGTGAGCTATGCGACGATTTGTACTTTGGCCCGACCTGGGCTCTCCTTCACGGTAGTGTTCTTGCACCATTTAGTACGTATGGTATGTGGCATCCAGCACCTATGCCACAGCGGCTAGCGACCTGCCTAGCTGCCTAGAACTCCGCCACGATTCCTCTATCTAGATTCTAGCCCTCGTCCTGCTGTCAATACAGAAAACAACGTCTTGAACGAATTCAGCAATTCGACCTGCCAAACAACCAGAACAAACAAACTCTGCAACCTGAAACCCTTTTTCTATTGAGCTGAGGACGTGTTTCACCTTGAGCACACAGATGCAGGAACTCCGGGAAAGGATGTCTGAAAGCGATATTCTTCCCCTACGAATTTACAGCATGGGGAACGAACGACGCAAAGCTCTAGCAAAGGGTCTACCCGGATGAACGGTTCGTTTCGCACCGCTGCCTGATGGCTACCTTTTTGCGGTCGGACGGAACGCGGGGGTCTCAGCACTCCAGTAGGATACAACCAGCCTGTTTCACGAGGGGTGCAACACCAACGCAACGTTAGATGAAGTCTCTTCGACGTGATTAAACACAGAAGCTACATTCCCGCTTCGGCTCCTAAAAGGCAAAGTCTTCGGCGATTCAAATTCTAGAGTGAATTTGGGAGTGGCGGGCACATACAAGATGTCGAACAACAAGAATCTCGTCATACGCGCCACAGCAGGCGCGATGGTCGGCCTCAGCACCGAGTTTTTGAAAGATGTCGATCCGCGATATAACTTGTTGGTATGTGGTGCTCACGAAAAATTACATTTATTTTCGTGAAATAGAAGCGTGAGCTTGTCTTAGCGGCAATGTTGTCCCTGGGTCTCGAGCCTGAAGCAGGGGTGACAACAAAAGTCTAGTAAATTTAGCAGACTTGTTTACAGAAAAAGGTCAACCCCGCTGTTTCAGCACAGGGGATGTAGCTGCTCCCGTCCCCACCAGAGGTTCTTCCCAAGCCAGAAATTGCTCAGGGCAATGAATATGTACCCGGGCCGTAGTGGTGTCGACTGAAAAGGGAATGCGAAGAGTCGCGCTACCGCCTCCGCACAACAGCTTCAAGGCCATTTGAGGAAAAATATTTGGGGCGGGTAGCAGCTTCACCTGCTTCATGCCGCAGGGCAACGAAGCAGCCACCGGCCATACTCTGACGCCTGTCACTGATAAACTGTGCCATACAGTTGACGAACCGCTAATAACGCATCCTCCAGATCCGCGCGTTTATCGGGTTCGTTTCCATTCGGGGCGCGTTGAAGTATTTCAACGACAAGGCTTCAGGCAAAGAGCTGAATCATTTGAAGTACGTCTACGTCGTCTGCATCCTTCTCGCCTGCCTGACCGGCTTGAACAAATAGGTGTGCCCACGTATCTTGCAGTTTATTCGGGTCACAAATGACGCAGTGCAACCCGCACATCAGGGGGTTAATGTCGCGGATTAACTCGGTCAGCCTGACCGAGTTTGTCCTTTGTATGTTGTAAACACTTGGTCAGTGCCAAACCCCGCTGGCAAACCCGGATTTTGGCCACCCGGGGAAGATGGAAACATCGTTTCTACTGCCATTACCTATCGCAACCGCCAAAAGTACCGCGTGTGCTGCAAGCGCATGCTTTCCTCGTTTAACGCACAAAATTACGCAGACATGACGGTGGCGGAGTATTCGCTGTGTGATACGGCGATGCTAGGTACGGCACATCCAGATGCAGAACGCTACCGGCTGTTGGCATTGCTGGGTCGCCTGAATCTAGTCGAACCTGACTTGTGTCTTTCTTCGGTTTGCTTCAGATCGGAAGACTGCGTACAGCGTTTCTCCACTGACGAAACATGACGGAAAGCTCGGAGCCAGATCAGGAAACTGGAAGCAAGCCCAACGGCAACAGACATTACTTCACCCCGGCGAATCGTCGGTCTGCACCCATATGATGGTATCTGCCCATCTACCCGCACGAACGAGCGTCGCCAAAGTGGTAAACAAAATCTCATCTGGAATCTCAAAGCTGTGAACCCTAGATCGTATCCTTGCGAAAATGGCCCTTCGGCTCAGGCCACGCTGCGGCTCACGTCGCCTTGCCGCGTTTCGAACAAGAACTCTTCGACGAAGGTCACCCAGAGACTTTAAACCTCCGGCGTACTCTTCGACGAAGGTCACCCGGAGACTTTAAAGCAAAGGCGTACCAAGTGAACGTTCACCCCAACCCCAGAGTTTCAAGCGAGCCTCCCTCTGAAATAAGTTCATTTGTCGAAAGCAACTCGGTGGCGAAAGCTTTAGAATCCCGGAGTTTCGGGCAAACCTTATTCTGAAACGCCGGACGGCCCTCGCTTTCCCCAACGTTACACACCACCAATTCCAGTACGCAATACCGTGTTCGTTCTTTTTTCTCCGCCTTTCTTTTGTTTTGAATTGAAGTGAGCTCCGGGTATTATTCATTAAGATCATGCTGGATGGCATGTCAACCACATGTCTATCCTGCTGACCGTTGAAACAGTGCAACGGGCGTCGTCAAGCAATCGAATACACGTCCCACCCTTAGCAGCTTGACAGCTTGGTCGGGGAGTAACTTCCTGCGGCAAGCTGAGATTTTCTTGTCTGAAACTTCCTGAGCCGCAACGCGTGGAGAACCCGTCTCTTCCATGTGGCACGGGTTTTGACTAACTCCGGATTCAACGTGCATCCAAGTCAGCAGGAACATGATGTGGTAATCCGATTTCGCCCCAGTCGCGACAACCATCCAAGTCCGCGCCAGCCGGGCGCCTCGTGTCGGAACGGTAGTCACCGGTGCCCAGTCGAACGTCTTTAGGTCCACGGGTCTTCTCCGTTGTTGCGTTGAGGGACTTTTTGTTTGGGCTAAACTGCTGCCAAGGTTCATCCCAGCTCCAACAGGTTGTCTCTCCAGGGGGCAGCGAAAATACGAAGGCGGGGGTCGCGTGTCGATGCGGTGAGCGGCGCACTGCCGCCATCGGAAGCTGCGGGCGGCTTCCGAATGCTGCGGCTTCGCCTGAGAGAAATTCTCGAAGAAAACGAAGCGCGATTGAACGGGCGAATCGTCGTCACCGATGCCGACTTGCCGGCTAGCGCCTTCATGGAACACACGGGGTGCCTCGGTTTGCTCTCCCTTGAGGACGACAGCGGAGCGATCTCGGAGAAGCTGAAGGCTCTGACGTGGCTTACTGGCCACGCGACAATCAAGGCAGCATGCATCATCCGTGATGCAGACAACGTCGGCCGCGTCCTCGAGAAATGTCGCAGCATCGGCATCGCAGGTAAGCCTCGGTTCTATTTCTGCAGCTTTTCATGTTCACGGCAAAGTACAACGCTGCCCCCAGATACACACTGCCGAAGTCGCGCTCCTCGTTTTAAGCGCATGTTCTCCATGATGACATCTTAAACGTTTCCTGTTAGCTCGATCGACATGTGACGACAAATATTACTCAGCTCACTCTGATGTTTACAGTGAGACCAGCTAGAGAACCGGATGCTATGACTTCGTAAGGTAGCGCGAAGAGGTGCATGATGACATCTTAAACGTTTCCTGTTAGCTCGATCGACATGTGACGACAAATATTACTCAGCTCACTCTGATGTTTACAGTGAGTACAGCTAGAGAACCGGATGCTATGACTTCGTAAGGTAGCGCGAAGAGGTGCATGATGACATCTTAAACGTTTCCTGTTAGCTCGATCGACATGTGACGACAAATATTACTCAGCTCACTCTGATGTTTACAGTGAGGCAAGCCAGAAACAGGATGCTATAACTTCGTGATGTAGCGCGAAGGGGTGCATGATGACATCTTAAACGTTTCCTGTTAGCTCGATCGACATGTGACGACAAATATTACTCAGCTCACTCTGATGTTTACAGTGAGACCAGCTAGAGAACCGGATGCTATGACTTCGTAAGGTAGCGCGAAGAGGTGCATGATGACATCTTAAACGTTTCCTGTTAGCTCGATCGACATGTGACGACAAATATTACTCAGCTCACTCTGATGTTTACAGTGAGACCAGCTAGAGAACCGGATGCTATGACTTCGTAAGGTAGCGCGAAGAGGTGCATGATGACATCTTAAACGTTTCCTGTTAGCTCGATCGACATGTGACGACAAATATTACTCAGCTCACTCTGATGTTTACAGTGAGACAGCTAGAGAACCGGATGCTATGACTTCGTAAGGTAGCGCGAAGAGGTGCATGATGACATCTTAAACGTTTCCTGTTAGCTCGATCGACATGTGACGACAAATATTACTCAGCTCACTCTGATGTTTACAGTGAGACCAGCTAGAGAACCGGATGCTATGACTTCGTAAGGTAGCGCGAAGAGGTGCATGATGACATCTTAAACGTTTCCTGTTAGCTCGATCGACATGTG
Source organism: Diplonema papillatum (assembly GCA_030068145.1). NCBI lineage: Eukaryota > Euglenozoa > Diplonemea > Diplonemida > Diplonemidae > Diplonema > Diplonema papillatum. Next base: position 24,951 of record JAPJBO010001213.1, on the reverse strand, counting down.
ACGACAAATATTACTCAGCTCACTCTGATGTTTACAGTGAGACCAGCTAGAGAACCGGATGCTATGACTTCGTAAGGTAGCGCGAAGAGGTGCATGATGACATCTTAAACGTTTCCTGTTAGCTCGATCGACATGTGACGACAAATATTACTCAGCTCACTCTGATGTTTACAGTGAGTACAGCTAGAGAACCGGATGCTATGACTTCGTAAGGTAGCGCGAAGAGGTGCATGATGACATCTTAAACGTTTCCTGTTAGCTCGATCGACATGTGACGACAAATATTACTCAGCTCACTCTGATGTTTACAGTGAGGCAAGCCAGAAACAGGATGCTATAACTTCGTGATGTAGCGCGAAGGGGTGCATGATGACATCTTAAACGTTTCCTGTTAGCTCGATCGACATGTGACGACAAATATTACTCAGCTCACTCTGATGTTTACAGTGAGACCAGCTAGAGAACCGGATGCTATGACTTCGTAAGGTAGCGCGAAGAGGTGCATGATGACATCTTAAACGTTTCCTGTTAGCTCGATCGACATGTGACGACAAATATTACTCAGCTCACTCTGATGTTTACAGTGAGACCAGCTAGAGAACCGGATGCTATGACTTCGTAAGGTAGCGCGAAGAGGTGCATGATGACATCTTAAACGTTTCCTGTTAGCTCGATCGACATGTGACGACAAATATTACTCAGCTCACTCTGATGTTTACAGTGAGACCAGCTAGAGAACCGGATGCTATGACTTCGTAAGGTAGCGCGAAGAGGTGCATGATGACATCTTAAACGTTTCCTGTTAGCTCGATCGACATGTGACGACAAATATTACTCAGCTCACTCTGATGTTTACAGTGAGACCAGCTAGAGAACCGGATGCTATGACTTCGTAAGGTAGCGCGAAGAGGTGCATGATGACATCTTAAACGTTTCCTGTTAGCTCGATCGACATGTGACGACAAATATTACTCAGCTCACTCTGATGTTTACAGTGAGACCAGCTAGAGAACCGGATGCTATGACTTCGTAAGGTAGCGCGAAGAGGTGCATGATGACATCTTAAACGTTTCCTGTTAGCTCGATCGACATGTGACGACAAATATTACTCAGCTCACTCTGATGTTTACAGTGAGACCAGCTAGAGAACCGGATGCTATGACTTCGTAAGGTAGCGCGAAGAGGTGCATGATGACATCTTAAACGTTTCCTGTTAGCTCGATCGACATGTGACGACAAATATTACTCAGCTCACTCTGATGTTTACAGTGAGACCAGCTAGAGAACCGGATGCTATGACTTCGTAAGGTAGCGCGAAGAGGTGCATGATGACATCTTAAACGTTTCCTGTTAGCTCGATCGACATGTGACGACAAATATTACTCAGCTCACTCTGATGTTTACAGTGAGACCAGCTAGAGAACCGGATGCTATGACTTCGTAAGGTAGCGCGAAGAGGTGCATGATGACATCTTAAACGTTTCCTGTTAGCTCGATCGACATGTGACGACAAATATTACTCAGCTCACTCTGATGTTTACAGTGAGTACAGCTAGAGAACCGGATGCTATGACTTCGTAAGGTAGCGCGAAGAGGTGCATGATGACATCTTAAACGTTTCCTGTTAGCTCGATCGACATGTGACGACAAATATTACTCAGCTCACTCTGATGTTTACAGTGAGGCAAGCCAGAAACAGGATGCTATAACTTCGTGATGTAGCGCGAAGGGGTGCATGATGACATCTTAAACGTTTCCTGTTAGCTCGATCGACATGTGACGACAAATATTACTCAGCTCACTCTGATGTTTACAGTGAGACCAGCTAGAGAACCGGATGCTATGACTTCGTAAGGTAGCGCGAAGAGGTGCATGATGACATCTTAAACGTTTCCTGTTAGCTCGATCGACATGTGACGACAAATATTACTCAGCTCACTCTGATGTTTACAGTGAGACCAGCTAGAGAACCGGATGCTATGACTTCGTCAGGTAGCGCGAAGGGGTGCATGATGACATCTTAAACGTTTCCTGTTAGCTCGATCGACATGTGACGACAAATATTACTCAGCTCACTCTGATGTTTACAGTGAGTACAGCTAGAGAACCGGATGCTATGACTTCGTAAGGTAGCGCGAAGAGGTGCATGATGACATCTTAAACGTTTCCTGTTAGCTCGATCGACATGTGACGACAAATATTACTCAGCTCACTCTGATGTTTACAGTGAGTACAGCTAGAGAACCGGATGCTATGACTTCGTAAGGTAGCGCGAAGAGGTGCATGATGACATCTTAAACGTTTCCTGTTAGCTCGATCGACATGTGACGACAAATATTACTCAGCTCACTCTGATGTTTACAGTGAGACCAGCTAGAGAACCGGATGCTATGACTTCGTAAGGTAGCGCGAAGAGGTGCATGATGACATCTTAAACGTTTCCTGTTAGCTCGATCGACATGTGACGACAAATATTACTCAGCTCACTCTGATGTTTACAGTGAGACCAGCTAGAGAACCGGATGCTATGACTTCGTAAGGTAGCGCGAAGAGGTGCATGATGACATCTTAAACGTTTCCTGTTAGCTCGATCGACATGTGACGACAAATATTACTCAGCTCACTCTGATGTTTACAGTGAGTACAGCTAGAGAACCGGATGCTATGACTTCGTAAGGTAGCGCGAAGAGGTGCATGATGACATCTTAAACGTTTCCTGTTAGCTCGATCGACATGTGACGACAAATATTACTCAGCTCACTCTGATGTTTACAGTGAGGCAAGCCAGAAACAGGATGCTATAACTTCGTGATGTAGCGCGAAGGGGTGCATGATGACATCTTAAACGTTTCCTGTTAGCTCGATCGACATGTGACGACAAATATTACTCAGCTCACTCTGATGTTTACAGTGAGACCAGCTAGAGAACCGGATGCTATGACTTCGTAAGGTAGCGCGAAGAGGTGCATGATGACATCTTAAACGTTTCCTGTTAGCTCGATCGACATGTGACGACAAATATTACTCAGCTCACTCTGATGTTTACAGTGAGACCAGCTAGAGAACCGGATGCTATGACTTCGTAAGGTAGCGCGAAGAGGTGCATGATGACATCTTAAACGTTTCCTGTTAGCTCGATCGACATGTGACGACAAATATTACTCAGCTCACTCTGATGTTTACAGTGAGACCAGCTAGAGAACCGGATGCTATGACTTCGTAAGGTAGCGCGAAGGGGTGCATGATGACATCTTAAACGTTTCCTGTTAGCTCGATCGACATGTGACGACAAATATTACTCAGCTCACTCTGATGTTTACAGTGAGACCAGCTAGAGAACCGGATGCTATGACTTCGTAAGGTAGCGCGAAGAGGTGCATGATGACATCTTAAACGTTTCCTGTTAGCTCGATCGACATGTGACGACAAATATTACTCAGCTCACTCTGATGTTTACAGTGAGACCAGCTAGAGAACCGGATGCTATGACTTCGTAAGGTAGCGCGAAGAGGTGCATGATGACATCTTAAACGTTTCCTGTTAGCTCGATCGACATGTGACGACAAATATTACTCAGCTCACTCTGATGTTTACAGTGAGACCAGCTAGAGAACCGGATGCTATGACTTCGTAAGGTAGCGCGAAGAGGTGCATGATGACATCTTAAACGTTTCCTGTTAGCTCGATCGACATGTGACGACAAATATTACTCAGCTCACTCTGATGTTTACAGTGAGACCAGCTAGAGAACCGGATGCTATGACTTCGTAAGGTAGCGCGAAGAGGTGCATGATGACATCTTAAACGTTTCCTGTTAGCTCGATCGACATGTGACGACAAATATTACTCAGCTCACTCTGATGTTTACAGTGAGACCAGCTAGAGAACCGGATGCTATGACTTCGTAAGGTAGCGCGAAGAGGTGCATGATGACATCTTAAACGTTTCCTGTTAGCTCGATCGACATGTGACGACAAATATTACTCAGCTCACTCTGATGTTTACAGTGAGTACAGCTAGAGAACCGGATGCTATGACTTCGTAAGGTAGCGCGAAGAGGTGCATGATGACATCTTAAACGTTTCCTGTTAGCTCGATCGACATGTGACGACAAATATTACTCAGCTCACTCTGATGTTTACAGTGAGACCAGCTAGAGAACCGGATGCTATGACTTCGTAAGGTAGCGCGAAGGGGTGCATGATGACATCTTAAACGTTTCCTGTTAGCTCGATCGACATGTGACGACAAATATTACTCAGCTCACTCTGATGTTTACAGTGAGACCAGCTAGAGAACCGGATGCTATGACTTCGTAAGGTAGCGCGAAGAGGTGCATGATGACATCTTAAACGTTTCCTGTTAGCTCGATCGACATGTGACGACAAATATTACTCAGCTCACTCTGATGTTTACAGTGAGGCAAGCCAGAAACAGGATGCTATAACTTCGTGATGTAGCGCGAAGGGGTGCATGATGACATCTTAAACGTTTCCTGTTAGCTCGATCGACATGTGACGACAAATATTACTCAGCTCACTCTGATGTTTACAGTGAGACCAGCTAGAGAACCGGATGCTATGACTTCGTAAGGTAGCGCGAAGAGGTGCATGATGACATCTTAAACGTTTCCTGTTAGCTCGATCGACATGTGACGACAAATATTACTCAGCTCACTCTGATGTTTACAGTGAGACCAGCTAGAGAACCGGATGCTATGACTTCGTAAGGTAGCGCGAAGGGGTGCATGATGACATCTTAAACGTTTCCTGTTAGCTCGATCGACATGTGACGACGAATATTACTCAGCTCACTCTGATGTTTACAGTGAGTACAGCTAGAGAACCGGATGCTATGACTTCGTAAGGTAGCGCGAAGAGGTGCATGATGACATCTTAAACGTTTCCTGTTAGCTCGATCGACATGTGACGACAAGTATTACTCAGCTCACTCTGATGTTTACGGAGAGACCAGTTAGAGAACGGGATGCTATGACTTCGTGAGGTAGCGAAGAGGTGCGTAATGACATCTTAAACGTTTCCTGTTAGCTCGATCGACATGTGACGACAAATATTACTCACCTCACTCTGATGTTTGCAGTCTAGCTGGACCGCGCTTCCGCAGGACATGGTGAAGCTCCTCGGGATGAAGATCACGCGCAGAGAGCGCAAGCACATTCGCCTCTTCCTCTTTGGCCCACTCCCCTGTCCGCATCCCATGACGCGGGTCCTTCCACTTTTTGAGCCAGTCACAATTCGCGTTTTACCCAACGTTTGTGTAGCTCCATCGTCTTTTGCGATTCGGAAGGAAGTATTTAAGTATTGACAGCCGATTACACCCAAAGTATGCAACGCGATCGCACGTGCTCTGCCAGTCGTATTATCGACCCGCTTACACACAGACGCACCTGAGGTCTTGCTTTCCGGTGCGAAGCTACCCAGTATCCCACGCTGTGTCGGCGGAGTAGGAGTCGTCACCTGCACAATTCTGAATGAAAGCATCTTCCACATCGGCCAGCACACCGCTTTCCCCTTTGATTCGAGTGACCTGGTATGCCGTGCTCAGTCTAGCAATTGCGGATCTTGCATCCGAGGGCAAGCCGTGTAATCCAGACCAGGGCGCCTCACCGCACAAATTCAGACGGCCCCGACCGTTGCCAACGTGTACTGAGTCCGCCCACCATGGGTTGTCTTCTGTGTGACTGATTGTCAGGTCAAACTGTATAAGTGCGCTCGTTCGCCACTGAATGTCGCCAACAAAATGCCGACCATAACCGACCACCCCAGAATTGGCTTCAGAAACCCAACCAAGGGGTGCTGACACCCTTGGTTGGGTTTGTTGCAAGTTGACTTGTGTTGCTACCACCCTTAAATTGAAACCAAACTGCGCACCTCTTATCCGCATCTGCAACCGCCGTGCACTTGCGTTCAGTCGACCTTGGCATGCAAAATTAGCTAGACGGCGTTCGACATCATACACTTTTTTTGCAGCCGCCGACCTCGGACTTGTTACTGAACAAACACGTTCCCGTGGACAAGCTGGAGACGTACTGCGCCACTGCCGTGAACCTCGCTTCCGTCTTGCAGTCCTTGAAGTTAGACATGAAGTCCATTTGGTGCATGGGCAGCTCTGGGAAGGTGCTCGGCCAGCTACTGCAAGGAGAGATTCAAAGCGTGCCCGGTGGAGACAAGGGCGGAATTGTCATCATTGACAGGACTTTGGACCTCTATACGCCCTTCGGCCGTAGCTTCTTCGATGTTGCCACAACGAAAGGCGTTCGGGACGACGACGCGAAGCCCCTGCTGGCGGGTAATGCGCAGGCCTTGCTCGAGCTGGAGAAGAAGTGCATCTCGATCCTGTCCGGCCTGCAGGATCTCGAAGTCACAAAGCTCTTGCCCCGCGTATGCCGTTTGCATTATTGAGCCCTGTCGTTGCGGTCCGTGTATTTCCTGCCCACGAGAAATCACCCCAATTCCTTAAGGAAATCCTTCAGAAACCGAAAAGGCAGCCGCAAAAAAAAAAAGAAAAACCAGCCCGACTAGCACCTGCCCCCGGTGCACACGGAACCTAGAAACATCCGGAAACACCCGAAAGACTTGTTCTAGATCGGTGTAGGTTGAAAAACGGCCGGGAAACGTGCCCCCAAAACGACGGGGACAAAGGACCTGATCCTGGATTTCCCCCCGGCTACAAATATGGCAGGTCGGGATCCATTTGCGCGTTTGCTGCCGCTCGAGTCAGCAGGAAGACGTGTTTTGCAGCGCCGTTTATTCTTTCAAGTTGCTTGGAGAAAATGGGACACAGTGATTTGGACATGTACCTGATGTGCTCAAAGCGAAAAGCGCACAGGAAAGAAGGTAGTCGAATCGTGTTGCACGCTGCTCCAGTAACAGACTCCCCTGTCCTTTTGCGAGCAGGACAAGCGAAATTACCCCTTACCCCTTACAGGCCGTGTCGAATGCGAGTCGCTTGCTTCACTTGTTCAAAACGACCATGGAGTCGCCGAAGCACTACGCTGCGGCATTGAAGAACGCAGGCGTTGTGGCCACAGTGTCCGCAATCGCCGGCGAGGACCTGAAGGCCGACGACTCTAGCAAGGACGTGACGGGCACCTTTTCAGAGTCCTTGCAGCGCCTGGCCAAGAGGATGAAGGCCGTCCTGAACACGCACGATTTTGAAACGCTGGGCCGCGAGACGGCGAACGCCGTGCGGGGCCTTTTCATGGCGGCGTCGGCTGCTGTGCACGATGGTGTGTCTGCGCGTCTCTTTCCTCTAGTGCAGCAGTACTGTGCACCCACAACTTTCCCACAATGTGGTCAATAATAGCCACATCATTTACCCACAATACATTGTGGCTGAACCCACAATACATTGGCTGAACGCAAAATACATTGTGGCTGAATCATGGCAGCAGGTACGCAAATTGCCCAATAGCAACACTGCTGAGGCAGCGAAGAGAAATAGCCTCGACACGTACTTAGTACGTTAGAAGCAATGGATGATATCTAAACCTGTCAATGAACACAATTGGTGGACAAGTCTGGTGCCATCACCCGCGGTAATTCCAGCACCAATAGCGTATATTAATGCTGCTGCTGTTAAAAAGCTCGTAGTTGGATCCAGAGCTCAGGTTGCAAGGTGGCCCAGTTTGCTGGGCATCAGCGTACTGCTGGTATTCAGAAGGCTGGGATCAACCCCTCGCATCAAGATGCAACTAAACCCCCCACACAACTATTATTAACAATCGTAAATGTTAATAGTAATCGTAATTGTTAATAATAGTTGTTTTTAGTTGTTTTGTTAATAATAATCGTTATTCACATGTATTATTAACAAGTCCACCTCTGGGTGTAAACAGGCTTGTGTCACAGAGGCAATGAACGCGCCTTCTTGTTGATCGTGCGACCTGCCCAGTTGTCATCGATATGTGCTTCACAAAGTTGCTACTAGACATTGCGGCTGTCTACCGGAACAGCATCTCAATGTGACAACATCGAAGGCCAAGTTAGCGGCTGAACCTGTCGGTCCTGCTGTTGCAAATGTCTGGCACGAGATTTGCGAACCTGGCAGAGAAGGAGACAGACCGACCAGGAATGAATGGGGTGCACAAGTTTGAATCGATCTGACGATCAGGTGCGAACATTCACAGCTACTTCCGCCCGTCTCCGGCTATGCAACACCATGAGAAGAACTGAGATGGTCGCACGCAAATGAAAGTATTGCCTCAGTGCTTCTATTCCTTTCATTTGTGTGATTGTGTAGCAATGTTCTTTCAACTCGCTTGTTGCTCGTAGTTTGTGCGATTACCACCACAGGCTCTCGTTGCCCTGACGGCTTTGGGCCTCAACTGGTGGTTACCTGCAGCACAGGCCACTTCCTGCGGTGACACAAACTTACAGAAATATGAAATTAATTCATTGTTAATAATATTCGATTGCTAATAATAATTGTAAATAATTGATTGTTAGTAATAATCGTAGGTTAATAATAGTTGTGACGGGGGTTTAAGTGAACGGAAGAATGATTTGAATGGCAGGACCAGCCCATCCGTTGCAGGACTCGGAGCAGAAGTCGGAGACCGCCAGTGCCAGCAAACTGCTTGGGCAGTAGTTGGCGGCAGCAGCGCTTCTACCGCATGAACCTGGTCGCAATCGAAGAAGAAGCGAAACACCAAACGCGCGCCTGAGCGCGACGATCAAGACGAGCTAAAAAGGCGAAAGTACAGGTTAGACGGTAATTCTGGCGGCTTTAACTGCGTCGTCTTTAAAGGTGGCGTTTTTATTTCTGGCGGACCGGGATTTTTCGATTTTTCGGCCTTTTTGATTTAATTATTTATTTCAGAGGAGGAGGAGGGAAAATGGCATCGTGGTGATTGGTACCGTGGGTAAACGGTACAGTAGAAGGCACACGAGGGGTTTGTACAGAAAAAAAGAAGAGCAACGTTCAAGAAACGAAAAAGAAAGCAGTAACGCGTGAGGGGGAAAGGGAGGGCTATGCTGGCGGGTGGGCGCTTTTCATCAAAAAAACACAGAAGGCCAACACTGTGTGTCCGTAGTTCACCTGTTACATGACCAGATTAGCGCTCAATTAGAGTGATCATTTAACAAGTGGGTAGTGAGGGAAAGTTCTGGTTCGTCAATCGATGTCGGCCAGACGTCTCTTGGCTGGGGGAGCCCCAAAACCAAATGTTTGGAGTCCGGCCGTTCTCGGGCGCTTCTGCGCTTTTTTTGCTGCCGTGTGCGCACGGTGCGCTGCTTTGCGCTGGTCGTTAGTTAGATTCTCTTGCTTGGGCCTTCCTTTTCTCACCACAAGCACAAAGGGCTGATGGCCAGCAGCCACGGGGGTTGCAGCGTCTGCCGTTCTGTGTTGCCGCCGAGAAACAGACTGGCTTGTTCTAACAGCAGGCGCGCTCGCGGGAGGCTGATCGGTGCCCAAAGGCCCACTTGCAGCCGGTCTTTCTTCGTCGGCCTCGTTGTCTGGACCCATCGGTTCGGCTTCCTCAATGTCAAGCTCGGCGAGCCGCCGGTGTTGGTCGTAGTAGATAGTGAGGGGGTGGAGGGGGGCACATCGTTCCACACGGCACGAAGAAGCCCTGCCGCACCCCAGGACTTCACAACCTGCTCCTTCGAAACTGCATCAAGCGCAGAGGCGAGGTAGCTGTATTTGCGGTCACGGCGCACCTTCATTCGGCCTTCGAGGAGAGCAGTGGGCGGGATCTGACAGTGCGCTTTTAATTGTGGCGGCGTTAATTCTGGCATTTTTCGAGACTGGAGGTCCTATGAACATGCAATGTGAATAGCCTCTATTCGAGCCAACCCGGCTTTTCTTGCAACAATTATGAAACCGTATTGTTTTTGGACTGGATAATATCGCGGATATAACTTTTCTCCCGCCTGCCAGTAGGCAGGGGCGTGGCAGAGTGAGCGGGTGACGGCCTTCAGACCAGTAGGCCTGGGTTCGAATCCCGCCCTTGACATTTTTCCGGTCGAAGATTGTTTTCGAGGTTTGTTGCGTTTCGGGGTCAAATGTGCCCGAAAATTGCGTTTTTGCCGGAGTTTCTCAGTATCTCGCGGTATTTGAGCTTGCCATCACAGGCCAAACTTGCTACGAGAACCGAACTTTGCTTCACCAGAACTCAGCTTCGCGCGATTTTTGCTTCGTCCGAACTCAGCTGCCCCCGTACCAGAATTTAGCATCGCCCGAACTTTGCAGCGCCCGAACTTTGCTTCGCCAGAACTTAGCTTCGCCCGAGCGTTGCTTCGCCCGAACTCAGCTGCGCCCGAACTTTGCTTCACCAGAACTTAGCTCCGCCCGAACTTAGCATCACTCGAACTTATTATCGTCCGAACTGAGCTTCACCAGAACTTAGCTGCGCCCGAACTTTTGCTTCGCCGGGGGGCGGCGGGGGGGGCGCCCACCCGGGTACCAGCGCCAAACTTTTCCCGCACTCGGTGGGTCGTCCGGGGGGGGTGTCCCCCCCCGGGCACGAGCACCGACCTTGGCTTCACCCGGACTTTACCACCCTGGCCGAACTTCGCTTCGTGCCCGAACTGTTTTTTAGTACCAGCGCAGCCTGAGCGCTTAGCAACGCCCGAACTTAGCATCACTCGAACTTAGCTTCACCAGCATTGCCCGAACTTAGCTTCGCCCGAACTTTACTGTTCCCCGAACTTTAACTGCTGCCTCCAGTCTCGCCACGCGCCGGCCTTAGCCGAGCGCACTTAATTATTTCTGGCGGACAGCCAAATCCGCCAGAATTAAAAACGCCAGAATTACCGTCTAACCTGTATGACACATCACGTGCGAAGAGATAACCGCGCCGTCGGTGATGCAGATTATCGCCACAGATTCTTTGCATTCTAACCCAAACTACCACAGGCTGCTCCCGTCTTTTTGGGTTCGAGCCAAACCAACCCATTACCCCCTAATAATCAATAAGATTTGCTTTCCTTGATTGGTGCGTTCGGGTTTCCCAGAAGGGTACATGCCTGTTGCTGTCAATTACCTGGCAGTTACTGTCAAAAACAGGGGGGGGGGTGTCAATTGTTTTTTTTAGGGACACTTTGTACTTAAGGTGCTCTGACTTTTTTTTTGTTTCTGGTCCCCGGGCCGCAAAACACACCCCGGCCCCCAAAAAAATTGTACACACGCACCAGTGCTCCCGCTAACGAAAAAGTGCGAGGAATTCCTCAAAAAAAAAAAGAGGCTCGAAAAAAGAGGGTGAGGAATTCCTCATGAGGAATTCCTCACCTTTTTCCCCTTGGTGGTATCGTGTAGACAAAGCACTGCATCACGGTCTACTCTCTGCTGGGCATGGTGTGGCGGGTAGAAGTTGAGGGCTGAGAAAGAGAGTCGAGGCTCAGAAGCAGCCCCGGATTTCTTGACAGATTCTCTCCGAGTCGACACAAGTGCCTTGTTCCATGTGATCTCTGGTCTGCATCTACTCGTGGCAATGATTTACCCGCACACACAGTATCGATTGGTGGTTGAATTTGAAATGGGCTGTCGCCTTCAGGAATGTGCAGTGTTTATTGTGACAAACAGACTGAGAAGTGCAAACAAATTCTCGACCAACTTTCTCCACCTGTACCGTACCGTTCGCCGGGGGGCAGACCCCCCGGACCCCCCTTGAAAAATTCTGGTGCTCCCCTGGAGAAAAGCTTCTCGGTCTCAGAAAGTTGGTCGAGGAACCGAGGCAGAAACGAAGCTAATAACCTGCACAGCACAGGGGGAAAAATTTTGGGGGGCACAAAAAAAAAGTCCAAAAGCAGGTTTTGGAATTCCTCACCAAAAAGTGAGGTTAGCGGGAGCACTGGTACACACGCCAAAAAAAAAACCCAATAGCCCAAAAAAACTAGGGCATTTAAAGGCGTTTTTCTCTGAGCCTCTGCTTCATTAAGGCGTCACATCTGTTGTGGTTGACTCGGAGACTGCGATGTGGCGGCACAGACTCGTTGATCAACAATTTCGCAGGGTGCAGTCCACGTTGTCGACACAGATCACAGATCTTTGAATTCCGTTGTAGAATATCATCAGGTTCAAGGTCCACTCGACATGGGCAGTACAGGACATCCCTCCCTTGGTGGCAAACACGGATGACAGCTTGATCTCACTAGCATTGTCTCCCTCGCCCACTGTACTCGTAGCAGCCTCCTCAGGAAATGTCAATGTGCAATGTGTTTCCTCGATGAGTTGAGACAAGGCACCCTGGTGAAGCTTGGCTTGGGATACACTTGCCCGGAAGATTCCGCGAAATGTGTTACACTGAATAGGCTGGTGCAGATTCTGTATCTTGATGAAGGCCGATTGGTGCGCCTCGGGGCAGCGGGCGACGGTCTGAAGGTGTCCTCGTGACCGATGTCATCTTTGTCAAACACCCCCTCAAATCTTCCTCAGTCAGCAATTCTCTCCTATTTGGGCTACAAGTGTTGGACACTCGAGGAGGTCGGTTTTGTCGACAATGAGAGGACATCTTGTATCCTCGCAGCTCCGCAGGTTGGCAAGGTGCGGGGATGAATTTGCTCGACCATGGGCCTTCCAGAGTTCCATACTCCTCCCGGACGTACGCAAGAACTCATTTAATACAACCACGGGTTGTCTGCTGTGTTGAGCGGTCCCAAGACGGGCTTTGATAGCCTCCAGAGCGTTCATACAGCGTTCACAGCGTTCTCTGTAGCTGTGGCCTGGTGCTGTTCTGGACACACTGAGAGCGCGTGCTTCAGAACCCTTCCACAGCACGACGAGACACAGGCGAACCGACCAGTTTGTAACGTAGTGGTCACTTCTTGTGCAAATTATCTTTTTCTTGGATTGTCTTTTTTTCCGACGGTTCTCAGAAATCTGTACGCACGCGGGACCAGAAACAAAAAAAAAAGTCAGAGCACCCTTAGAGAGTTTTGCTGTCGGTCGGTCCTGGTCAACTTTTTTTGGGTGCCATGGCCTGGTGTACTGAAGTCGTGCACCCTTTGGAAGTCACTCAAAGAGTGGAGAAGAACAAAAAGTGAGAACAGAGGAAAAAAAGCGGTGCGCCAAACAGAGAATACCAGCGTGTCGTCGTCTACTGCCATCCTGGCCACAGGTGGCGGTCGCGGCTCGCCCCGACTCGTCTTCACCCGCCCTCACTCGCCCTCAGTGCCATGCAGGGTCAAGGTTTTGTGCCTTTTCCGACCCACTCAGGTGCGGGGTTTAACCACAAAATCAGGGCAAATACCCTGCCGCCAATGAAAACCCCCATTTTGGTGGACAAACACGTGTTGGGGGGGAAATGTAGCAGAGAGTCGCACCGCTAAGCGTGACGGGAGTCGACAGCGTCTTCTCGATGACGAACGCCATCGAGATGATACACCGCGCCACCATGGATCGCAGACATTTGACAGCCGACTGTTTCTGCGGATGCATGGTGGTGACACTTTTGTCGCTGCCGACGACGACAACGACACACAACGGTGACTACCTGGAAGCTCCCCACATGTGCATTGTGTGAGGGCATTGTGTGAGGGCAGACCTTCACCAGGCAGTATTCTTCCCAAAACATCAAACTGCGATTTTCTCACTCCTACCCATACATGTAGCCCCCCGACGGGGGATTTTCACCCCCGTGGCCACCGTGAAACCCCCGTCGAGAATTTTCTGGTACCCTTTGGGTGAAAGATAGCTAGAACCAGAGCGAGGGTCTTGGCAAGCTCCTCCTGCTGAGACCTGTAGCGCTGTTGGCGCGTCGAGGCGTGGAAATCATCCTTCTGCTGAGTCTATGTGCACCGAAGTGGAATCCCCAACTCAGCGGACGAAGTGGAACCCCCGACTCCCCAAACAAAGTGGTACCCTCAACTCAGCAGAACAGAAACGTGCAAATTAGACGGGAGGTGGCATCAGAATGAGCAAGGAGTCCGAAGGACAGACAGGCACAGAAGTCGGAAACCGGTCCATCCACACGATGCAATCTACGACTATTTCCGACAGTTATTGCAAAGAATCTGTGGCAAGCATCTGCATCGCTGGTTCGCGGTTACCACTTCGCATGTGACGGCCCTCCCTTGTACCGAACCTGGGGCTCGGGGCACGTGGGGAGACTTTGTCGACGATACCGAGATGAGAGGCACACCTTCGGCCATCAGGGAACAGCTGAGTATCTTAGAACGGGCCAACATCACCGTGGACACGCAATTATTTTGCCTAAGCATACGCACATGCTTACCACAAGTGGTAGCCATACATGTAACCCCCCGACGGGGATTGCAAAAACGACAGGGGCTTCCGGGCTCAGTCCCCGACGGGGGTGCAACGGGGGGCGCGACGGGGGGGAAACAGGGGACACGGGGCAGCGCTTTAGATGCCTGATGTGTTCATTCTTTGCGCGGCAACGTTGTCAGACGGCTGTAGAAAAGAGCTGTGCAAGGCGCCGTAACAAGATTGGCAACCCCTCGGGCTTCTTGAGCACCGTGGCAGCGGCAAACACGGCGGAAAAGGTGGAGTGTGTTCTTCGACGTGTGCCACCTTGGAGGGCGAGTCTAGGGCGAGTGAGGCGAGTCAAAGGGTGAGTTGGACGAGCCTGGGCGTCAAAAGGGGGCTCGAGGGCCTCAGGGCGAGTCTGCAGTATATGATATATATGGTACGATGCCAAAAGGGGGGGGGGGGGTTTGGGCAGATGTTTTATGGCATAGTAAGATACTGGGCATGTGGGGTATGGGACCCATATCCCCCCAGAAACCATTTTTTCGGGCCGGATATATATATATATAAATATATATATATATATCCGTTATATTTATATATATATATATATATTTATATATATATATATATATAAATATATATATATATATATCCGTTGTATTTATATATATTAGGTGTTTAATTCAGCTAATCCCGAGCAAAGCCCCGGCAGGAGCGCGGATCTCCACCAAACCGGATCAGTCATTTGTTTCTGTTAAACTCGTTTGGCTGGAGAGCGCCCTGCCACTGCTCGCCGGGACTGAATACCCGTGTAGCAAAGCATGCGGGGGGGCATGCCAGGCTGATGCCTGAGGCGCGAGGCGCGGTCCACCTGAGGGGGGGTCGTCGCACGCCGATCGACGGTGCAGCTGTTGCAGCTGAGATCCGTCCTGTCCAGTACTTGACGTGCAAGCCGTGGATATTCGTCTGGTGCCTGGCCAGCGCCTAATCATGACGAGACTCGCTTGGCTGAGGTCCGCCGCGCTCGGCGGCAGCTCGCCCGGTTGGGGTCCGCCTGGTCGCTGACGTGCAGCTCGCTTTGGCTGAGATTCGCCGTGCCACGTGCACGGCGTGCAGCTCGCTTGGTTTGAGATCCGTCTGGCCTCGATGACGTGCAGCTCGCTTTGGCTGAGATCCGCCGTGCCACGTGCACGGCGTGCAGCTCGCCTCGATGACGTGCAGCTCGCTTTGGCTGAGATCCGCCGTGCCACGTGCACGGCGTGCAGCTCGCTTGGTTTGAGATCCGTCTGGCCTCGATGACGTGCAGCTCGCTTTGGCTGAGATCCGCCGTGCCACGTGCACGGCGTGCAGCTCGCTTGGTTTGAGATCCGTCTGGCCTCGATGACGTGCAGCTCGCTTTGGCTGAGATCCGCCGTGCCACGTGCACGGCGTGCAGCTCGCTTGGTTTGAGATCCGTCTGGCCTCGATGACGTGCAGCTCGCTTTGGCTGAGATCCGCCGTGCCACGTGCACGGCGTGCAGCTCGCTTTGGCTGAGATCCGCCGTGCCACGTGCACGGCGTGCAGCTCGCTTGGTTTGAGATCCGTCTGGCCTCGATGACGTGCAGCTCGCTTTGGCCGTGCCACGTGCACGGCGTGCAGCTCGCTTGGTTTGAGATCCGTCTGGCCTCGATGACGTGCAGCTCGCTTTGGCTGAGATCCGCCGTGCCACGTGCACGGCGTGCAGCTCGCTTGGTTTGAGAATCCGTCTGGCCTCGATGACGTGCAGCTCGCTTCGGCTACCATCCGCCGTGCCACGTGCACGGCGTGCAGCTCGCTTGGTTTGAGATCTGTCCGGGAGACGCGTTCGCGACCGGGCGCATGGCATGCGCCCGATCGCGGACGCGTCAGATCGCTCAGGCGGGTGGGCCCCCGTCGCGGACGTGTGTACTTGTTTTATCTGGGCGCTGGGACGGCCTTCAACCTCTCGTCTTCAGCTTGAAACGGCAGACGGCCTTCAGCCTCTCGTCTTCAGCTTGAAATGGGAGACAAAGGGGGGAAGATGACATGACGCTCGCTCAGTATTGGAATGGTCGTGCCGAGGTTGACTTGATGGGTCCGGTGACACTAGGGGCCGCGTGTGACCGCCTGCTGAAGCTGGACACCGATGTTCTCGGCGAGCTCCAGCTCACCCTAGCTGTGGCGTCGAAGGGTCCGGTGTTCTCTCCCACCGGCTGGCCGCAGGTCGGTGGGTTTAGGAACAGAGTTGACAGCGGGCCGGCAAGGAAGGGCTTGAGACGACTACAAGCCTTTGTCGACTCCGGCAGGAGGTGGAAAATGAACCGAGGGCGGCAGGGCGCTGTCGCCCGAGCTTCCCGTTTTCCGCCAGCGTATCAGGCTGGTCATCATAATCATCGACTCTCTCATCGTGGTCTTATCAGACCCCTATCATCAAGACGAAGAAGCGGGGCGCAGCGACCCCGCGGGCGGCCTGCAGGTACGCGTTCTTGGAACGGGCTCTGGGGTACCGGAAGTCAGGGACATGCCTCAAGTGGATAAGGAACTCCGGGAGGCGATCGGCTCCAGCGCCCTGTCCCCGGTGTTGGAGGCTCAGCGCAGTCGCAGAGTATTTTTGGACCGCTGGAGTCGCAGGGCAGGGGACCGTGAAGGGGATGCCTGCCACGCGGCCCTTTTCGGCGAAGTGCTTGTCGAGCTGGGGATCGCCGAGCCCGACGGCCTCTTGGCGAATCTCAGGGAGGGTTGACCAATGTCCGGTCATGTGGGATACAGTCCCTGTATAGCCCGAGCCTGGGGGACCCGGAATTGTCAGTAGCGGAACTGATTCGCCGCCAGCCTGACGTGCTGGCGAGGGTCAGGAGGGCCGTCATGGGTGAGTCGGACTCCAACAGGGAAGCCATCTGGGCGTCGGTGCAGAAGGAGGTTGACAGAGGCTTCATGGTCGAACTAGTGGAGCCGCCGACGAATTCGGTCTTTCTACGGCGCTTCATGGTTGCCCAGCTGAAGGCGGACCAGAAAGGGTGGCAGACGAAGCTCCGCGCGTGCGATGACGGGCGTATGGCCCTGGTTAATAAGGCGGTCCACATGCGACGAAGGTCAAGCTGGACACCGTCGACGTTTTCGTGGAGGTGGCGCGGCAACTGGCCCGGTAGGTTTGCCGGGGCGGCCTTCTACTCAGTAGGTTTGGACCATCGTGACGCCTACAGGCAGATGAAGGCACGGAACGATGTAATCTGCAGGTGCGTGGTGGCGGAGGACCCGGACGGACTGTTGCAATTTTTCAGGCTCGACCGTCTGTCGTTTGGCGAGGCGGCAAGCGTTGTACACTACAACGCCTTTGCGAAGGTCCTCGCCCGCGTCGTCCGTCGCGGCCTGTCGCTGCCGCTCCTGCAGTACTACGACGACTTCGCCTGTCCCTGCCGGCTGGAGGACGACCTAGTGCTTGCTGACACCTTAGAGCTGCTGGGCGGCATTTTGCGCACCTCTTTCAACGACGAAAAGACCTCACAGGGCAACAGCTTTCGGCACCTGGGCTTGATTTTCTCGATAGACGGGGAGGGTGTGCACCTTTCCCTGTCGGAACCACGGAAGGAGAAACTGGTGTTCGTTCTGGAGGGCGTTCTCGCTCGCGACTCGCTCGCACCGGGCGAGGCGGCGTCGCGCCGGGAAACTAGGGTCCGCCTCGTCCTCCCTATTCGGAAAGGTGGGTAGGGTACCTCTCCAACCTCTATTCAGGCGCGCCAATGCGTCGTCCACGTACCGGGACTTCAAGCTGCGTCGCGAGCTTTGCGTATCGCTCCGGTGGTGGGTTGACGTCCTGAGGAGTGAGGTCCGTGTCTTTGAAAAGTCGGTTCCCCTCGACACGGTGAGTCCGGATACGGGGACCAAGTGCGTCCTGTTCACGGATGCCTGCCCAAAGGGGCTGGGCGCCGTCCTTGTTGTTCTTACGGACGGCGTGGTGTCGTCTGTCGAGTACTGCTCTTGCCCGGTTCCTGCCAGGGCGTCCGGGCTGCCGTTTCACGCTTTGGAGTTCGCAGCCGTGTCGGTGGCGTTCGGTCTGTGGTTCAAAGAGATAGGCAGGTGCCTAGCCTTCAGACGATTGATGAGGCGGTGGCAGATTTCTTGGTCCCGGGTACCCTCCAGTGCACATCTGTGCCGTAGGCGGCTGATTCTTGCGCGCTGATCTTTGGCTTCTCTTCTCTTTTGCGTCGGTCCATTGGGATAGAGCCATTGGGAAAATCCCAGAGTCCCGCGAGGCGAATGCGAGCAGCCAGGCATCGTGAGCCGGCCCGCCGCAGCCAGTTGTGTTAGATTGAAGCCAACTCGGGCCTTCGCCAGTTGAGCTGGAGTCTTGGCTGACTGATTCGGTAGCCAGGAGGACCGATCTCCCCAACTGAGGCAGCCGCCGGGCAGCCAACTTCGCCGGTCAGCTCGTTCCCAAGGTACCAGCAAGCCAGCTAAGGAGAGCTAACCGTGAATGATCCTTTGATTGGTGTGACATGAATTAAACGGATGTTAAATTGGCGGATGGAGAAGGAACAACGGCTCCGAGTGACTCTCTCCAAGGAGGCAATTTAATAGGTGTTTAATTCAGCTAATCCCGAGCAAAGCCCCGGCAGGAGCGCGGATCTCCACCAAACCGGATCAGTCATTTGTTTCTCCCGCCCGCCCACCCGAAGAAAATAATGACATGGGATGTTGCACGGTTAGACGGCATGAGGACGGGTTTCACGGACCCCGAGTAGGAGGCTCTGGTGCGCTCACTCGCGGAGCTGCCAGAGGGCATGTCCCTGACCTCCTTCCGTGTGTTGCCGTGCTGGGCGCTTCCCGAGCGCGGTCGGCCGAGGAAGTCTACAAGCGCTTTCGCAGCATGGTGGCAGAGCTAGGAGCGGGGCCCCGCGAACGGGGTCCCGCCCCAGGCGGGGACGGTGACAAGGACACACCGCCCCGGTCTGCGCCTGGTCAGCGAGCAAGGAGATGGACTCCGCAGAGGGCAGCGCTTAAGAGGTCCCTCAGTCGGAACTCGGCCGAGGTGGCCCGCAGGGCCATGCGGGCCCGTTACACGACGGTCGGCTCGCCGAGTGCGTGTCGTGGTGTGGTAGCATGGGCGTTGAGCCCTACCCAACCACGGTAGAGAGGTTGGAGGAGTTCGGCCGGGTGCGTGTCGTGGTGTCGTAGCATGGGCGTTGAGCCCTACCCAACCACGGTAGAGAGGTTGGAGGAGTTCGGCGGTCACCTGCTGCTGATGGGCGACGACGGTGCAGCTTATAGGGCGCCCCAGAACATCATAGCGTCCGTGCTGGCGGAGAACAAAGCCGCGGGGTGTATCGTGGGTAGGATGATGGCCGTCCTCGGGAAGGAGTCGCCGGACCCACAGCAGGCGGAGCCGCTGGGCGTGAGGGAGTTCAGGGCGATCTTTGATGCCATCCGGACCACGGGCGACTACGGCGCTGTGCAGACTCTGGGCGAATATTTTTACGCTACTCAGAACTTCGAGTATGCGGGCGATCCGGGCGGAGGACGTCACTCTGAATGGAGGAAGGCTCAGGGTCGAGTGGCGCATGGCGAAGGGCAAAAGGGAATGCATGAGATTCTTGACGTTCGAGGCCATAAATTTGGTGCCTCCGCTTACGCTTTCCGACCCGCCGGAGGGAGCACCGTCCTCCATCCGCTCCCAGTCGAGGTGTTCACCCTCCTGAAGCGCTTGGCCGGGTCAAGTCAGCTCCTGTGCCCCAACTGCGGGTACCGCTCATTCAGGGAGGCACTCTGCGGTACAAGGACAGGGCGGGGTCTCTTCGCCGACAGTAACGGGATTTCAGCGGGGAGGAGTCCAGGAGCAGGCTCGCGTACACGACGCACAGCGCCAGGGTAGGTGGTTGCTGCACGCTGCTGAAGGACGGGGATGATGCAGGTTTGCGAGGTGGGGGACTGGGCGTCGGAGGACATGGTGAGGTTGTACGGAAAGAAGCTCACGCGCGATCCGTATTGCGTGGAGGCGGTCCGGTTTTACAACCCGGTGAGCCTAGCTCACTGCTACGCCGCGCCCTCGTAGGTCGGTCCTCCTCGGGATTCGTATGAAGCTCCCTGCGTCCCACCCTTCCCTCTCTCCCCACTCCCCCGCAGTGGATCAAGGTTAGTCTCCCTGGCTTGCTGAGCTTGACCGGCGGAGGGAAAATCCCAGAGTCCCGCGAGGCGAATGCGAGCAGCCAGGCATCGTGAGCCGGCCCGCCGCAGCCAGTTGTGTTAGATTGAAGCCAACTCGGGCCTTCGCCAGTTGAGCTGGAGTCTTGGCTGACTGATTCGGTAGCCAGGAGGACCGATCTCCCCAACTGAGGCAGCCGCCGGGCAGCCAACTTCGCCGGTCAGCTCGTTCCCAAGGTACCAGCAAGCCAGCTAAGGAGAGCTAACCGTGAATGATCCTTTGATTGGTGTGACATGAATTAAACGGATGTTAAATTGGCGGATGGAGAAGGAACAACGGCTCCGAGTGACTCTCTCCAAGGAAGCAATTTAAATATAATTATATATATATATATATATATATATATATATAAATATAAGGTCGCGACTCGCCGCCACCTATGACATGAAGCGTGACCTTTTTCCGGTGTCTCCCAATACCATCAAGTGAACGAGGATCATAAAATAACAATGGGATTCGTGTGCTGCCAATTCATCGGTGATGACCGCGGACAACACCACCACCCTCGCCTTCAATGTGTCCGTCGCCAGAGTCACTACTTAGGCTTCGTCCAAGGCTGGCCTTGCAGCCGTAGCGGAAGATCTCTCTCCCAGAAACAAAAGAAGGTGGGCGAAGGTAGAAGCCCAAGCAGCGAAGACAAACGGAGGGTGTAGCTTTCATGATGTAGGAATACACGAATTCTGCACCATGTTTCCATGTCACGTGCATGTCATGCGCCCACTGCTACATACCAGGTGCTGCCAGTTACCTGGCAGTTACTGTCGAAAAGAGAGGTTCAAACACACCATTGATGCTTGCAGAAGAAACTCACGAGCCACAAGTTTTCCACCCAAACTGGGTGGAAACCCCCAAAAAGATTTTTGGGGGCCCCCAAACCACCTTGTGGGGCAGCACTGTAACAATGCATTGTTGGTACTAAAAATTAGTAGTTGGCAGCGTACTGTGAAACTTACCAAAGCAGCGAGGTCCGCTAGGGCGCACAAACAAAAGAAGAAAGCGCCGCAACTCAATTTACCAATTCTTCCTTCCGACAGGCGACGAGAACGTGCTGCCGATGCTCACCGAAGAGTACGAAATGCTCCTGCGACGGCTGCTGCTGGCGGCTGCCGAAGCAGCGCCCGGCGCGATCGCGTTCGAGCACCACGTCGGCAGTGCCATCGCGAACGAACTGGCGGGAGACAACGACCGCGAAATCAACGCGGCGCGGGTGGCCAACAAGCTCCTGCACACGGCCCTCCGGCAGAAGCACCTGCGGCAGGCTTCGAAGGTGGTGACCCCGTCATTGCTCGAGCTGCCGGTCAGCGACCGGGGCAAGTCGGCGCGGGCTCATTTCCTGAGCACCATCGCGCGGAACGCGGCGAAGAACCCCGGCCTGCTGCTGGCGGATGCCGAGAAGCTGTCCGTCGGCGCCGGCGACCGCGCCAAAAAGGGCAAGTCGACGTGGCTCGACGGCTTCAGCAACGCGCTGCTGGGCGAAGCCCCCGAAGAAGATTACCACACGGTCGTCCTCTTCGTCCTCGGCGGCGTGACGCCGCACGAGGCGACCCTCGCCCTCGCTGCGGCAAAGACCGAAAACCCGCGCTCGAATTTGCTCGTCGGCGGCACGTCTTTTGCGCCCTCCTCGCAGCTCCTGAACGCTTTGTACAACCAGTAAGTGGGTCATTTAAAAGAAAAAGCAAGGCAGTTCTCGGCAGACAATACGAAGAGCAGAACGTCTGCCAGTTGCCACGTGTCCTCACCGTGCTAAATTTGCAGAATCTACCTACTACGGTACCTACCGTGGGTATGACAGCGCACTCAGAGAGAATGTACCACCCTCACCCGAAACGTCACTCGCGTCATCTTCAGTCGGCACGGGCTCATTTCCTGAGCACGATCGCGGCACGCAGCGAAGAATCCCGGCCTGCTGCTGGCGGACGCCGAAGCAGTCCGTCGGCGCCGGCGACCGCGCCAAAAAGGGCAAGTCGACGTGGCTCGACGGCTTCACAACGCGCTGCTGGGCGAAGCCCCCGAAGAAGATTACCACACGGTCGTCCTCTTCGTCCTCGGCGGCGTGACGCCGCACGAGGCGACCCTCGCCCTCGCTGCGGCAAAGACCGAAAACTCGCGCTCGAATTTGCTCGTCGGCGGCACGTCTTTTGCGCCCTCCTCGCAGCTCCTGAACGCTCTGTACAACCAGTACGTGGTCGGTTAAAAGAAAAAGCAAGGCAGTTCTCGGCAGACAATACGAAGAGCAGAACGTCCGCCAGTTGTCACGTGTCCTCACCGTGCTAAATTTGCAGAATCTACCTACTACGGTACCTACCGGGGGTATGACAGCGCACTCAGAGAGATTGCACCACCCTCACCCGAAACGTCACTCGCGTCATCCTCAGTCGGCACGGGCTCATTTCCTGAGCACGATCGCGGCACGCAGCGAAGAATCCCGGTCTGCTGCTGGCGGACGCCGAAGCTGTCCGTCGGCGCCGGCGACCGCGCCAAAAAGGGCAAGTCGACGTGGCTCGACGGCTTCAGCAACCTCCTCGCATCTCCTGAACGCTCTGTACAACCAGTAAGAGCGAGGGAATGCACAACGCACGGCCAAGGCTGGAGTTGGGGATAAGCCTGCTTGCGATTCTGATTCATTACTGAGCGACCCCTGAGCTGCCTCTTCAACTCTCTCTTGCATCTAGGGTACTTCCGAACGCCAGCGGAGTCGGACGGCCGAAACCCGGCACCGTCCACCGTTTCCTAGCTTCTCCCTCCTCTGCGTCCTCGGCTTCACGCTGGGAAACCGATTTCATCGAAAGTTGGCAGCGAGCGCTCACCGCTCCGTTCGTACCTTTGCTTTCGCTTCCCTTTCAATAATCCGGCCATTGAAGACTCCAGCCATAGGTCCGACTGCTAGGGGGAGGGGGGGCAGTACCCGTATCATTCTAATTAGTCGAATTGGATGCGTGTTCAGTTCAGTTCCCGAGAAAAGCCCTGGTGCACCAGACCGTCAACTGTATCCGACAAAGAAGAAGTATTCGGGCGTCATAATAATCAAAATGCAGCTCAGACGCGATTCCGTCGTCAGGCGTGTGCGTCGATTCCATCATCCTCAGGAGGCAAGAACGATCTCGGCAGCTCACAAGGGGAAGTGGTGCCACTCACCAGTCCCGTTCCATGAAGCCGCATCCCTAGCATCCCTAGCTGAGCCAGCCCCCGCGTCAGTCAGTCGGACCGTTCGTCCGACCGACAGCAGCATCTTTCACAGCCTCTACCAGGGGGTTACCAACCGCTAGAGCAGAATTCTGCACCTAGTTGAGTTCCTGTAGACGACGGCCTTGCACCGAACGCCACATATACACTGAACCCTCTGACGACAGAGTCTAGCTTGACGCGTTGTACCGGTCGCCGCGGAGATTCAAACACCCTCACCTCTAGGTTTGAACATAAGCAAAGTATCCAGCAAAGAACAAACAGCTCTCTCTCTCTCAAGAGAAAAGTAAAAAAACCGCACAAAAAGTAACTCACACTAACCCGATAGATTTACACACACAAAGCCCCACGCACATTTCTCAAGTACACCCCAGACTGACCACGGCAAGCAACCTGTTCGAAAAAGGAAAGAACCCAGTCCAGCTTCGAAGGAAGCAAGACAGCAGCTCGCTTAGCTCGATTCCGGAAGTAGTGAGCCAACCGAAAACGGTCCGTTTGCCAGCCACCGGCAGCGAAAGAAGGACAGGCGAGATGGAGGCGACGAGCCGCACCGTGCACGACGCCGTGCACGACACCGTGCCCTGTGGAGAGGACGAGAACAGCAGCGTCGTGGCAGCGTACTACAACAAGCCGATGTACCAAGTGAGCTGGGCAGACGACTTCGACGACGAATTGGTTTCCCGGCTCGAGGAGAGGAGCCGGAAAGAGCAGGAGGACCTGGTCGCAATCAGCGAGAACCCGTCGTGCTCAGACGTCGTCGACCGACAGAGTAGTGTGGCAGAGGTGTTCGTGAGCGACACTCGACATGAAGACGATGCTGCGAATGGTGTCACGGAAAAGGATGTTCACGTTGACGAAGAAGACGGGCAGGTGGTCGAAGGGGAGCTTGCCGAACCAGTGATCGGGCAAGCCGTCGGCACGTGGGTGTCCGAGAGCGCCGGCAGGCGCGACACATGCCCTGCGGACTCGCACCATTTCTCTTCGTTCACCGCGCGAGACGACAACTACTACTGCGCGGACTGCCACGCGCACGTTCCCCGAGGCGACGAAGTGGTCGGCTGCGGGTACTGCCCGCGGGACCTCTGCGCCGCATGCTACGACATCTCGAAGCAAGTGCCGTTCCAAATCCGCCCCCAAACCAGCATGCCCCCTATGCCACCTCCTCCTGACATGGGCACAGGCGGCCATGCTATCGAACCGGTGGCGTCGAAGGCAGTGTACGTCCGGCCGCCGACGACGTACGGACACAAGAAGGCGAGGCGAACAACGCGGAAAAGGCAAGACCCAACCCCCCTTCCGGTGCCCGCGCCCGTCCACAGCTCGGCCAGCAGCAGCCGGAGCCACGACAGCGACGAGGGGCGCGCCGCGTCGATATCTCCGGTTCCTTCGTACTACAGCC